>LKNJ01002567.1:0-96659 GCA_002120245.1 Maccullochella peelii
TAGATAACATGATGTTTTGGGAAACGTCTTCCTTGAGTCTTAACAGAGACTTGTTTATGGCAGGGACCAGGTCTGTCCCACACTTTAAGTCTTTCTCAATGAAAGATGTAAAATTATTCATCATCAGGCTCCTTATCACGCTACAACAGAAATGTTTCCGGCTGTCATTATTTACATTGGGTATACTGACATGTCAGCCTTTAGTGAATTAGTAAAGGTTAAAAAAAATGGCACTACATTAAAACAATGGATGCAGACACAAACACTTAAATGTGTTTTTGAGCTTAGATGAAACACATCAATGCAGGTGTTAATATTGACATTTCTTACCAAATGTATAAAAATCTGCATTTCATGGGTTGAAAATGGCTCAACACGCCATCTACTATTTTAAATCAACTCTGAACCTGCAAGGCCAATGCTGACATAGAGTCGACAGGTTGGGACTTCTATCTATCTATCTATAGTATGAGATTTATATAAAAAAAGACTCTAATCAGTGTCAGTCAGTCTCCCCATGTCCCCTGACCCACACACTATGTAACCACGAGGCCACGCCTCCTACAGTTGTTGTTCCCTCACTCGTTGCATTTTTGAGATTAGGGTTCGAAAAACAGGGGATATCGTAATTTGTGTTTTTTTTTTCTGTATAAATGTATGTTTTCCAGTATATTTAGGTTCCTGAAATAAATAATAGGCTAAAAGTAGGGTAAAGCACTTGTCAACGTGTATGTTTATTCACACATAACAATTTCCAATCATTTCTGTGCAACCAAGTCTGGTCTGTTTAACATAATAATGCAAACCATTGCCAGTCCACTGTGCATTAGTATTTTTCATTGTTTCTCGGTGGAGAGCAATTCAAAATTAAAAACATTAAAAAACACTGAAACGGTGAATCAGTTTTCTGTTTATTTGTTGTCCCAGGCTAAATATTCTCTGTATGAATTGAAATGTATTGATAACGGTGTAATTGGAACACTGATGGGTGAATTCACAAAGAATGGATTGCGGCCGCTGACAGCACCATGAATTGCGCATCCCTTGCATCCGCTATCTGCCCCGTCTCAAGGTCCAATACGCACAGAGCAAACACGCCCATACAGTTTTGCAGCTGATTGCAATTATCCATGTGACAAAGTATAAATGGTGACTGTGCACCAGGCAGAGAGAAGGAACATTTTCAGACCCTGAGCTACAATCAAAAAGTGATCTTCTCACAAGCACGCCTGGCATGCCGATGCCTTCGCCTGGCTACAATCACTGCTGCCATGATCACTGGAAAATCTGGGCGTGACACCCCTTATGAATGCACTTCAGTTACCACCAACTCTCTGAAGATGCTAACATTTTCAGTCTGTGTGTGGCTGTTTTTTTTGCAATGATGCTAATTTGCATAAAATGAGGCAATTGTTCACATATTGCACCTAATTTAAATACGTGCAAATAGCACCGGAGCACTGAGATGCTGTTTGCTTGGCAGAGCGGTTAGGGGTACATTTCACCCTTTGTGGGTGCTTTGAGAATTACAGGGTTTGTTTTTCTTATTTGTGCAGGTTTAGCCGCCGCAAAAGCCACGTAATCCTTTTGTGAATTTGCCTATGAGTGGGATGGTAAAAAACATGTGTCACACTGCCCCCAAATCCTTGCTTTTCTGTAAGGAGTTTGCATGCTCACACAGGTGAGCACAGAATGGGTGAAGTAGAAGAATTGCTAGGTATAGAGGGTAGATAAACCCCTCACCCCAAAGTTTGTATAAGCACACCACTGAATGAGATTAACAACAAAACTTTTAAAATAGCACTAAATATGATAACATATTTCACATTTAATATTAGAGTCACCTACATTAGTTAGTTCTAACTAGCATATTTGCTTCTCTGCTACATTGTTGTACATGAAAACATCATGATCTAAAGCAGATAAAAAGTGGCAAGCTTTACAGTATTTTTGTATAAATCCTCGCAACACACACACACAGACACAAAAGAAAGACGTCTTGGTGTGTTGGGTTTAGCCTTGGCTGTTGGTGCTACGTGTGTCATCACTTGTCATAGTAGCCAAGTTCCCAGTCTTTCTCAAATGCATCACAAACCACAGGAAGATGAAAAAACCTGAGTCAAAGGAGAGAAAGAGACAAGAAGAGTGTTAGAGAGAGAACAGGAGGAGAGGGTCATGCAAAGCCACTGATAAACAATCTATCTATGTCAGGTCACTGTATTTTACTTTTATGCACCATTTATTATTGACAATGTAAGTCTCGTGCAATATTTTTTTCCCTGACATTTGAGTAACTGAGTAAGTTATAGGATATTTTTGACCTATATTGGACACAGTGAGAATGAAAAGGCAGACAGGAAATGGGGAGAGAGAGAGAGAGAGAGAGAGAGAGAGAGAGAGAGAGAGAGGGGGATGACATACAACAAAGCTCGCTGGCTGGATCTCAATAATATATAGAATAACTCAATGCTGAACTACAGTATGTACTTTTGGTGCCTAAACCTAACCAAACTGCAGCCGTTTCACAAAGTTAACCACGTCTTACAATGGCTTTTTGTCAGAAAGCCTTCTGGCAGAAAGCCCTGAAGGCTACCAAGGCACTGAACAATAGGAATAAACATCCTCAACGTGTGCCATGGTTTAAAATCCAGAGACCATTACACATTCACAGTGGGATATTCCCCTGTTGGCCTGTATGGTCTGGCATGAACAAAGCATTACAGTTCCTGGTCTTAACCAAGTTAGACTGTGTGTAAACATGTGTAGCAATGTAAAGACTTGCTTTGTTCATTATAGAGTGCTGCAGGGATGACGTAATTTTGTAGGCCAACCCGGAAGTTAGCATTGCCCTGGCTCCTTCGACAAAAAGCCAATGGTATTTTTCCATTGGATTTTGGATTTTTGCAGAAAATAAGCTCTGTGGCAAACAAAAGTTTACTTACACGTTTTGTTCAGCAATATCATTTTCACAAACGAACACCACTTTTGTGATTTTTTAAATGCAATCGCCTGAAGTAAAAAGCTAACGTAGGCTATAAACTTACTACACCACGGTCGCATGACTTCCATGTCACCACCACTAAGCTTCCGACTTGTAATTTGATTTGTGCTTTTCTACAAAAAGCCTTTCGAAAAGTTTGAGTTAAAATAGTATGCAAAAGTGTGAGTATAAACACATTGAGGCTGTAAAGGTGGACGAGTGAGTAGACGAGTTTCTGTGTTCGGCATGATGACGTTTAATGTCCCCGACAGCCTCTGTAGTCTCATTTAGCCGCTTGTTAGTAACCGTCTTTTTTAAGACACGTAAAAGCTTCAAAATTCACGAGTGGGGTATTTACTGACAGATTTTATATCGTAGAACAAAACGTGAACATCTCTTAACCACAGATCTTATTTCAGGCATCTAACCAAAAACCCATTCAGAAACCCATTGACTTCGAGACGAGGGAACCGGAGGTGCAAAAAAGATAACTCATCCCGGGTTTTAGGACTCAATCTGACAACACTCTATACGTGTCAAACCAAGAGGATCAACTTTTGCATCTACAACGACCACAGCTGTCATTGAAATATGCAACTGATGCCCATCAAGTACTCCACTCATTTATATACAGTATTATATATATGTATATATATATATATATATATATATATATATATACAACCCTTTCCGTCATACAGTAACATCACCACAGGATCAAGCTGAACATGTGGAAGCAGGTTGTGCAGACCTTGCAGTGAGTTCAGGATGCAGAAGATGTAGAGGCCGGGAGTGGTCAGGTAGCCAAATGAGAAGAAGACCAGGCCCCAGGTAATGCCAAGCAGAGTGGTGACTCCCAGCATGGTACAGATGTCTCGTTTGGCTCTGGAACGGTCACTCTGCCCGAACTGACTTGCAAAATAAATAAATATCAGACAAATATAAAGAATAAGACCAGTGATCTATATTTTTTGTGTCAACGAGTCATATGTCTGTGGCACAGCCCCAAGCCCACTGGTTCCCACTGTAGACGTAAATATTAACAAATGGGTTACAAATATATAGTTTAATTTTAAAATAAGACTTACTCAAACAGGAGTACATAGTGCATTTGTCACGGAATATTTTCAGTCATGGATTAAAACACATTTGGTGCTCTGGTGAGTATTTGCAGCAGCAGGATGGTGTATGTGGGATAAACTACAGTGTGTGTGTGTTCATGGTAATGAAGGAACATGCTACCAAGTGCAACGGTGTGTCTCAATTACTTGTTTTTAATATAGAGTATCACCAGACTTATTGTTTAAAGATCCTTTTTAAAGACAAAAAGAGTAGAATGCAATGAGTGCAGATGGACTCGAACCTCTTTGCTCTGGCGGAGACTCACAACGCGTCTGACTGTCACCCCTAACATGATCACGTTAAAGATGAACACCAAGCCGAACACTCCCACTGTAGTCACCATCTTCACTGTTTTATTGCCTATATAGCATCTACAAAGACAGAGAGAGTACACATAAGTATTTCATCTCATACGCTGCAAAATCAAATATGAATTCTGTAATAAAAATGCCAATTCAGGTGAGTAGATTCAGCTCTATGCAGTAAACTATCCCTGGAGTTAGTAGGGATTTGATGTCTCAACTTGAGCCAATCAGAAGCTAGGTGACATGGGGTTTTCCATCCCCTGAAATAGAATCTATTCCTTCCTATCATTTATAATAACTGCCGTTACTGTGAATGGGGTTCGTGCATCAATTCCAACTTCCAAATACATGGAAACTCTAATGCGCATGCAAAACACTGAATAAATGTAAGTTAATTATTAGTCTAGATTGCACATGGTTGCAAATGTGTTCCTGTGTTCTTCCTTACATTTCAGTGCTGTTGGAGTTAGACAAGTCCAGAGGGACACGTCCATACGTGTCCCTGTCTATGATGACCACCAGGGACACAATAACTGCAGGGATACCTGAAACGCAAGGATTTAGCAAGGGATTGATCCTTTCACTTCAATCACTCCAAAGTTTGATGACTGATGCTGACATCTTGTATTTCCCTGGCCTTGGCGACTCTACTCACCCCATCCCACCAAGCTGAGTTTGAGCAAGTATCTCCTGACATAGATGTTGAAGACTCTGACTAAGAGAAGGTAGAGGTGGAACCCCTCCAGGGCCATCCAGCTGAATGTGGCCAGCAGGGAATAGTGAAGAGAAAGGGCCATGTAAAGGCAAAACCCAGTGGAAGACAATGCTGCCACTGTTTGACTAGGGAGGAAGTGCAAGTTTAGGAGGATCAGCGCAATGGCGAGGTTGATGTGGACCTTCATTGAGACATCTTCTCTCATTTTCCTGTCAGACAGATGAGAATTGATCCACAGTAAGTGCAGATTTCTTGGTCATATCATGGTGGCAATGAAATTAGGTCATATAAAGTGGAGGAAGAAAGGAAGGCTCAATGAGAGAAAGAAAATAAGGAAGGATGGATTACATTTACTGTAAGAAGGAGAGACAAAATATGATAAGAAAGAAGGGAGAGCATTGCATTTTAAAGTGATGGAAAGAGGGAAAAATCAAACAAGAGAGGAAGAAGAGCACCGAGGAGCTGAAGAAGTGATGGGAGCAAGGACAGAAGGATGCTGCTGTATATATCTATATGAGAGATTGAATGTAAGGAGGGGTGATGGACAGTGAAAGGTGAGAGGAGAGTCATCACCACCAGTAAATTACCTTTTTGTGATGAAGAGCAGAACAGTGATGACCAGGGCGAAAAGAGAAAGACTACAGCCGATCAGAGTGATGTATGTCAGAATAGTTTGGTCTGTAGATGAGAGAGAAGCAGTCACCTGTGGAGAAAGTACAAAGATGACATTTTACAGGGAAATGTTGGCTTTTTTACTTCGTTACATGATTTGATACAGTAGTTACTGGTAAAGTAACTACTGTATCAAATACACATAATTTACAAAATATATGACCAATTAAGGTGCATAGTTACAAATTAAACTACCCAAATACATATAATGTAGTTTAAATTAGCTCCACTCTTACCAGTTTAAGTATTAAATACCTTAATAATTAATCAGTATGTTAATGCATCAGTAATAATAATCTAATAATAAATAGAATTGTAAAACACCCTTGTGCAGGATGACTACTTCTATTTTAATACTTCAGCATACCAGGATATTTTGCTGATAATGCTGATAGTGTCTTTTACGTGTAAATTTACATTGTGGTATTGCCATTCTTACTTAAAGTCACCACGTGTAGAATACATTTTTAAATGTTTGTGCCATTTAGTGGTAGCATCAAGAATGAAACTAAAGTAGACAGCAATGCAGAGTATCAAGATTCATAACAACGTACCTTTGAGGGAAATGTTTGCCCAGCATATGTTTTACATGTTCTGTTGTTCCACTAGATGTATATATTGTTTGTTTATTCTACACCTATTCTTTAAAGGTTTTATGCAACATAATGGACTCATGGCAAGGCCCAGTGGTCGCTCTATGTATTGTGAGGTGGGTATGAAGTGAATTAATCTGCTCACACAGAGCAGTTTATATTAATTTAATAAGCCTTTTTCTCGGAAGATGTTTTGTCATGTCACAGTACGATAAGCACAGGTACAAATAAAATGATGCTCTAACTGAATGTGCAGTTAACTGATTAACTGATGACTTTATTGTCCTCTCTATAGGTCTACTTCGTATGATGAAAAAGGCCAAGCCTACCATGAGCACACCGAAGTATGTGAGGTGGTCACAGGAGCAGGTGATGTGACTCTGACCACGTTCCCACAGGGTTAGGCAGCCATTACTGCTATATGCTGGTAAGTCAAACAAACAGACAGACAGATCCATTATACTAATGATTTTGTCACATTTTAATTACATCAACTCACTTTGCTGAATCCAACTTATCACCTCCATAACAAAAAACATATTATTATCCCGATGTGATGCCTAGTTACTCACCCTTTGTTGAAAAATTGAAAAACACACACCTGGGCTTTTGGGTCTCCTGTGACACAACAATATACCAGGTTTACATTAGGTTTATATTGAATGCACTTAGGATTTTAACTGACTTTTGTCAGGCAAAAAATACAAATCTGCAAGTTTACAGAGATTAAAGCTGGAGTGTGAGAGTTTTACATATAAATGAACGTCCGTTACATTCAAGTCGTTGCCAGACGAGTTCACTCAATGCTGATTAAGGCTATCACCTCCAGGTAAATCTTTCTGTATTTCACAGTATACTGGAGCTTTTAAATCTGGTGTGTGTGACGACATTCCTGGCACACTGGTAGTAAAACCAGAGCCATGTAGAGAGAGAGTCACGTCAACAGAAGTCCAAAATGCTTGATTCAGGCAGACTTCAGATAGTTCTCTCTACATGGCTCTGGTTTGCCAGAGCTGAGGGGAGTAGCTATTACATTTACTTTACGTAAATAATGGATTATTGTCTTGGAACTGTGGAAATTTGAGTGAGCTCTCCTGTAGGCATACATCATGAGCATGCATTGACAGTGTTTGTGTAATTACTCTCACTGCCAGAAGGAGGAGACAAAAGTTCCACTCTCCAGCTTTAATGTTATGGTAAATGATCTGTGGAATAAAGTTGTAGTTACATTTATGGCCACAGTAAGATTCACTGTGATGTTGACACGCTCCTTTAGTCCTGAAATATTCTTGCCTTGCACACTCAGGCCAACCAGTCTTCTCTCATATAATACATCTGAGGCTCCCCATGTGGTCTGCAGTACAACATACAGTCAATCAATTAGCTTATTAGACAGTTTATCCAAGACAATTATTTTGCAAAATTTGATCACTATCCTGAAGTACCTTTACTGTGTTTAAAGGAAAAAGCCACCCAGTGATCCTCTTACACTTTTTACATTTTATAGAAATGTTTATTGGTGTACCCACTGTTTTTCTAAACGTGCATGTTACTGCAGAGAGCAACGGTGAAGAACAAAAGAGCAGCTACTTGTATTTCTGAAAAAAAGTTACCGCTGTTACTAAAAACAACACGTCTTCTTGCTGCACCATTGCATTATTTGAGGACATTGTATTTCATGAGAAATTGACATCTCTTCCTCTTTGGTGAAAGATTTCTGCCTGTGTCATTGCTGAACATTTGTACTAAACACTGACCCTGAGAGACCTTTAGTTTTTGACAGTGAGGCACTAAAAAAGTTACAAGTTTGTGTGTCGAGGCACTAAAAAAGTTACAAGTTTGTGTGTCAAGTCACTACAATAGTTCCTATTACATTCAATAGCAGCTCTAGATGTCCTTTGTGTATGACACATTATGTAAATTTGGACAGATAACATAGAAATGAATAAAAAAAACTCAACACCAAAGAGAGAATGTTCCCAGAAATGCAATGTATAGTATAGTTTTTAGTCAGTCTATAAGTTTAATACTATTTCATTAAGTTAAATACAACAATATTAACAGCATTTTGAAACAAATTAACCTATGCCCTATTTAGCTCACTTAGCTTGACACTCTTTGTCCTCCTGTGGTTAAAATGAGTAGCTGGTGGTCAGTTGGAGAAGAAACCATGGGGTCATTCCAAGATCTATGAGCTTGAACATATTAAGTCATTTAGATTCAAAAATGATCACATGCCAGGTATGAAGGCATTTCACAGTGTTCCTATTTTTACCAACCCAAACCAAACTTTGTTCACTTCTCCGTGCGGCACACCCACTCCACAGCCAGTAGAGAGAAGCTCATACTGGCAACAAAATTATTCCTGAGGTGCAATAGGGTGGATTTTTTCTTTAACCACAAAAGACAAAGCATGTGAATTTAAAGTTAAAATGCAGTGAGAAAACTGCAACAATTTGGTTTATTTCCAAAAATGTTTTAACACAAATACACAACACAGTAAAGGACCACTCTGGTTTCAAAACTGCCCCTGTTCAAAACGGAACCAACACAACGCCACTCAAATGTTACTGACAAAAGACAAGGACATGTTCACTGTGAATTACCCGCAGTCTCTGCAAGTTTATAATGGCTGCCCAGAATGCAGGAAATCATTTTATAAATAATTGTTGAGTTTTATATTAAAATCATTTTGGCCATTACCACTAGTTGTTATAACATTTTATCCACTAGCTTGATTTAGGTAAAAATTGAACCAGGGAGTAGCTGTAAAGCACTATGGACAATTTTGGTCCTTGGTTTTCACTTAAAAATAAATTGTTTAGGTAAATGGGTTAAGGTGGGAGTTTAAAATCTGATTACTTGAATTGTGTTGCCCTGTGTACAGTACTACGTTGTATTCTAGTGGTCAGTAGCATATCTAGAACATGGTGAATGGGAGGCCAGATGGCAATACAGGCTCAGAAGAGAGCATCTCTGTAATCAAGCTAGCGAATAAAATGGTTTGATAACTGATAGAACTCATAACCAGTGGGAAAAACTAAACAAATTAAAACTGGGCAATATAAGACCCAGGCTGGGCCCAATCAAAAAACCAATACAATTTTGAGAAATCTTAAATGGGCAAGAACATGCAAAACCAAGAGTGCTCCTTTGATTTAAGTTTACAGTGTAAATAATACGTAAAATTACTAAATATCGCATTTTGGACTAAAGCTCTTCTGATTCTTTTCTACCAAATTGTACATAAAAAAGTGTAGTCTCTGACCCAGTTTGTTTCAGGCCAGGTAATCATGCAGAACACAATCGTGTTGTCTGATCCAGCATCCAGCTCTCTCGGCAGATGAACACTCACTTTGCTGTTGGTGACAGCCTTGTCTGACATTGCCTATATCAGAGACACAGAGCCAAATATATGAAGATAAGAATTCCATATAACAGAATAATGCAACGCTCACAGCTACATTTGTATCTTGTAACAGCAGGGAAATAATGTGAATATGCAAACAAGGCTGACTCAACACAATAATGCTCAATCTCAGGCCTGGGGTAGAACATTCAGCTTGCTAAAGTATCTCTGGTGAAAGCTGCTACCAATCTGGGGTAATATTCGGTAATGAAACTGACCCCTGACCTTCCTGTGGAGGGTCGAAGCAGAGAAGAGCACTTTTCCTTTGGGGGGGTCTAGTAATTACCATATAAAAGCACACTGCATAATATAATGTCATCCTTTTTGTAATTCAGACAAACTCAAGACCATAAAAAAAGAATTGAAGAAGCTTTCTTCTAAGTAGCGTTGCCCTGCCAACCTGCATTTTATTACAAACTCCTCATAGGCATGCAAGATGGAAAAACATTTATATGTATGTATTTGTTGCCAAAAATCGTCTGGGAAGCATGAATGTCGTTAGCAAATTTCATGGCAAACCATCTAGTAGTTGTTGAGATATTGCAAAAGATAAGGGTTAAGGTTGCTGGTGGCGCTAAAGGACATGTCAGTGGATCACCAAAGTCATTTGGATACATTGTCTGCGCACCATACATGTCTGTGCCAAATTTCATGGCAATCCATTTAGTAGTTGTGAAGATATTTTCCTAAAAGGCAAAAATGTCAAGCTCATGGTGGCGCTAGAGAAAAGGTTAGGGGATTACCAGAGTCATGAATGTCTGTACAAGATTTCATGGCAAGCCATCTGGTAATTATCGAGTTGTTTCAGTCTGAACCAAAGTGGTGGACATCGCAGACATTGCCATAGCTAGAGCCATGTTGCTAGTAAGGCTAAAAATCTCCCATCAAGTTAAAAATGTCATTGCAATTCTGACTTTGACTTAGTCTCAAATTTAGATTAAATATGTCCATACCTCATTCTCATTAGCAGAAATTTCAAGGCCTGTGAAGGGGCCTTTGGGTTTGAGCAGGAGGGCCACCAAATGCTTGACAGACATGGACGTAGTCGTATTCACCTTTGTTTCCTCTAGAACTTGTTCTAGGTTCTCCATGGCTCTTGTGGAAAAGGACAATACATTTAAACATACATCATTGTGATTCACAAATGTTTTCCTTAAAACCTATATTAATTCTTGACCACAGAATGCCTTAACCTTAAATCTGATTTCAACCTCAACCCTTTGCAAATTCTTCATATTGCCCTGGTTTTTATTTCCATGTACATATCTGAAAGACTATTTTTTTTATATTACTCATGAACAAACACACACAAACACTGATGCTCACACAAACATATAAATCCCAACATATCAAATTAATGTTTTGATATAAAAATAAAATGCTTACTCGATAGTATCGCCATGGTTTCCCTTTTCCACAATGCTGTTTACATCATCCATACAACATCTGGCATCCGAAACCGCTGTAGGGTAAATTAATGATTTATTGATATTCATGATATACACAAATAGTATATTTAAAAAAAAAACATATATTAAAGCATCTCACCTTGTTTAGTCACTTGACACTTTCTAGCCCTATCTTCACAACCTGAATTTTTACCTTCATTACCTGGATTTTTACCTGCATTACCTGAACCTGGATTTTGACCTTCATTACCTGAACCTGGATTTTGACCTTCATTACCTGAACCTGGATTTTGACACTGACTTGAACTTGGATTATCTGAATTTGTTTTTTGATCTTGATTTGACCTGTTATGAGACACAAAAGACAGGACCAGCCAATAGAGGAGCCACCACTTCATCCTGTGAAGCGAAGAGGATTCATTTAGAACAAAAACCTGTCTGTGCTTTACGAACAGACATATGTCATACAGTGTATGGCAAAGAAACATTAACATTAAATCTGACATTAACTTTTAACAAAAAAAAGTATGTTATGTATAAAAGCCTTACACACAGACACAGAAGGAAGTACAAACACAATCACCCAACCACATTTATTGATCTTGACAGCAAGTATGTTTACACAAGTCATTTCCCTATACTTAACCAATAGATATTACTCAGGCCTAATATCAGCATCAATATAGACAGCTAAATTAAGTGGTTCTGACCTAAAGAGAATCACATCATAGCCTACCTTCTCATGTTGCTGAGTCCCTGAGGAATGAATTTGTCAGAAGAGAATACAGCAGCTGATGTGACAGCAGGACAAAATCAAGTGAGGAACTGCTGAAAGCAAAAATATTAATAGGAACTTGATTAAACAAAACAACATCTAAACATGTAAATGACATTGTGAGATAAAAAGAGGAAGTAGCAACAGACAGCCTACAGTAGTTTTTAGCTTTCTATCTCTTGCCTCTGTCACCACTGAATCTACAGTGAATATGGACTTATTAAATAATTGAAAAAGATTATACTTAACACTGCACACTGAACTAAATCATGGTCTTATTTAGAAGCTAGTTTTAATCCTGAACTTTGTAGCAGATATCCTGCACATCACATGGTTTATGGCTGCATGTCACTACTCCCACCAACAGAGGGGAGTAGCACATCAAGTGAGAGTGATTTGTATATGTTGTGATGAAAGTCAAAACCAAAGGCTGGAGGATTAAGCAATTGTAAAAATGTATTACTGTATATATATATATATATATATATATATATATATATATATATATAGCAGGCAAAAATGTTTAATTGTGTTTACCCTTCTAGCTTGATCAACAAATTTGCATTCCTCATGGAAACTCCCATTCTCTCTCTTTGTTGTGACATTCAATGTAAAAAAAAAAAAAAAGAAACAAAACTCACAAGCATTATTTTTTCACACTATTAAGAATAGAAACAAAACACTAAAAAGTCTGTCTATGGAACCATAAAATGTTCAATATTAAATGAATGAAAAAGACATTTTGAAATTAATAATCACATGAATTAATTGTGTAAAATATATAAATGAACCAACAATTTGTTAAACAATTGAAGAAATTATGAAAACTCAACTCATTATTATGAAATGTTATTTCATCACTCAATTTCATAATAACCCATTTTTATGGGATCACTTTTTTTTTTTCCAAAATGCCTGTGTCTGTGTTTATTTCATTATGGCATTTTTCATAATGACACATTTTATTTCATAATGTCACTTTTCATGACAGTGGTGTCTCACCTTTCAGCCAATCACATATCCCTTGCCTCTAAGCTAGCAAGCTCAACAAATGCTACCAAATTTAGCCACTTAGCTCCTGTTAGCTAGAGCAACAACAATGCCAACGTTATTCTGAATCAACCAATTGAAGGTTGCTGCTGTAAATAAAAACATGAGCCTACACAGACACAGTTAATGCTAACTAGCTATAAAGGCCACTTTATGAGCTTATTTCGCAGCATCAAAGTGAAAGTCTGTGTTAGCTTTGTTAGTTAGCCCCTGTTGGCTTGCGTAACCACAAAGAAAGTGCAGCAGCAGCTAGATAGTTGATTCAGAATTATTTTGACATTGTTATCAAACTAACAGGTGCCAACTGGCTAACTCTGGTAGCAGTTGTTCAGCTTGCTAGCTTAAGAGGCAGGGGACATGTGATTGGCTGAAAGGTGAGAGGGATGTGAAAACACCACTGTCATGAAAAGTAACATTATGAAAAGTCAAACTATGAAATAAAAAATGTCAGCCATTATAAGGCATTTTTCAAAACGTAACATAACACAAAATCACTGTAAATTAGAGTACAATTTGCTACATTCTGCTACATCCAAAAAGTAAAAAAATAAATAAATACATAAACTGCAAATTGGATCATTCAACACTGAGCACCTAATTTCATTCCTGTGTGACCTCTGTGGAAGACTTTCCTCATAGTGCCAGGTGAGGAAAGAGAGTACACAAAGAGGACGTAAGGCGTGATGTGTTGCATACGTACTGCATTACTGGAATTACTTTAGTAATAGTTTAGTTTAGGAAAATAAAGCCTGCTGAAGCATATTGCAGCATTCCCGATTCATATCTGTAACATATACTGTAAGGTAGCCTCCATGCAGTAAAGAGGTGCCATTCTGTTGATTATAAAGGAATCTTCTTTTACGCAAAGAAAAAAAAGAAAAGAAAAATTAAAGCTACTTCACAGACAATAGTAATATATACTGCAATGCTACCAGTTATTAGTGTTTTTAGGTCATTGTGTTATGAGTTTTCTTGTTCAAATGTTCTTGTTCAAAATCTGGATCAGGATGGGGTCTGTTAGCGGGGGATTTCCCTGTGTTTGGTCGGTTGATGCCAAGACAGGTAAGATCATTGGTGTGTGGGCAGAGGTTGACTGATGTTAGCCTCTGGGGTCTAATCCATACCTTTGACAAACCATCATAGACTGCTCACCTGGATAAAAGGAGACCAGTGAAGCAGAATGACTCACACAAAGCAGGTGTTGATCCTTATTGTGACTAACTGGAAAAACCTGGGTGATAAAACTCTTTATTTGTACATAAATATAGCAGGTTTAATTGTCAGCAAAAGTGGCTACACATTGTTCAATAGGGATGGGGATTTCCAAGGTGTCAAACACTTACTTTTATCAAAATGTTTTTTGATCTACTGCTGCTTTTTGCTTCCGTCCCAGGTGGAATTGCTTGAACATTTCAAGCCTTGTTTTGGTTTCATTTGTACAGACTTACATCTTAAACAGTAGTTGAGAAACTTAATTCACTTCATGCACTGTGGCTAAAATATTGAGGAGAAGTGCTTCAGGGAGCCTTATCAGCGACCATTGTGTGTGTTCAGCAGACTATGGAATCTCTCCCCCTGCAATGACCTCAGGCCACAAAGATCAGTGAATGGTTTGGACATACTGCCCTGCAATACCAAGCAACAGTAAGTGCATGAATGGTGACCTGCCAACAAATCCGTTCAAAATGTATCTCCTGGTCCTGATATCTTAAGACCGTATGAACCCATCATGTTTTGGGTTTGAATGCATGAGACAGAATACCATCATCCTCTCTCTTACCCTCTTTAACCCTTTTTTGTAACTCCTGAATGAATGAGAAATGCTTAAATATAAATTACAGACAAAGAAATTGATTATTTAGTACCTGTTATGAGTATGGTTTTTGGTCTTGAACCAGTAACCATGAACATACCCCTTCTGAAAGTAGCTACTTCCTTTTGCCTTAGATCGGATCTATTGATTACATACACACGTCTCTCCACAGTCTCCATCAGACCTAGAGCGAGCAAATAACAGGGAGTGCCTGAGGAACTAGGATCATTCTCTGCTGTCTGCAGTGATGACAGGAGCTTCCTCCTCACCTGGGCACATGTTGACATATGTTTTTTTTTCTACTGAACAGGGCTAGAAGATTTCAAAGTGACAAACACATGCAGTTAATGGTGCAGTTGTATTATTGCATACAACGTGGCAAAAAAAAAAGTAACAGACATAGAATAGATGCTATTGCAAACATGAAGTGTATGTGTGCGCTGTCGTGTATTTGTGTGCCTGAACGGAACTCACAGTAACAACATTCTCATATTGGTTAATGAATTATGAGATTATATTCAGTTTATCACACATAACGGTGGTTTTAAATCTCATATCTTATCAGTACTTTCCTGTTATATTCAGATTGTGTGTGTGTATAAGTGCGTGCTTGATGTGGTCTATTATCACCTTGCTGTGGCGGAGCTATAAAGCGGGGCGGGGCGGAGCATGCTTGCTGGCCTCGGGCTCTTTCTCTGCTCCCTCCCAACACCCACCTCCAACCGTCCGGTCGATTAGAGCATTGTAGTGGTGTAGTGTCAGCTCTATTAAGTCAGCTGCAGAAAGACAAGACAATGCCGGAAATAACTTGCTTTCAAAATAAAAGACAAACTGTAATCACTTTTGGGAGGTAGAAGTTATCTTTCAGTTAAAAACAAAGACATGCAGTAATTATCACATTATCCCTTGCTGCTTATGTCAAATGTTATCACATTGATACAATTAGCCAATATAGGCTATCTGTTCCATGAGCTCCCATGAACATTTGAGAAGGAAAATATCAAAGGTTATGATGGGAGAAAAGCAACTTTCTGTATTAGTTTAGCTGCGTATATCCCTCTATGTCTAGTCTCCATTATCACTACAAGCAGAGCCGTAAGAACAAGACAGACTACTTAATTTTATTTTGAAAGTCATGACAGGAACACCTCGTCCACCCAGTCCAAGCTTGACGCTGCCATCTCCACCTTAAGTGCCGAAACATCACGAGCAGCGGACCACTGTCCGTCCTGCTCCGGTAGGGAGACATCAACACAGAGCCACTGACTCAAGACATGACTGATAGCAACTAGTTAAGTAGAAGATTTCCTCTGGGAAAGGGGGCAAAACTGGATATAGACGGTAAATAAACCGTCAAATAATTGTTTTTACATCAGAGGTCGCGATCTAAAACAAACCGTGTTCGCTTACAGCTACGGCACTGCTGGACGCTACTGCTGAAGGAGTCGGTCAAGTGCGGTGAACTTTGTGCTAATCATCTGGTTGTTGTTTTACAGTTTGCAACTTTCTCAGGGTAAATTTAACCGCTCTTCTTTATGCATTATCATCACGAGAGGATGTTATTAACCCGCTGGATTTGAACATGTTAGCAGTAAATGATTTACTAAAGCATTTCTGCGGCAGACCCGCTTTGCTGATAGCAGGCATCGCTGGAGACGCTGTGGCGCTTTTGTAAAGTGCACTTTCAAGGGTACTAATTAGGCGACGACTTTGATGTTTATGAAATGAGACGGCCGCTTTCGTGGGTAACTCAGGCTACAGATAACAGAGCGCAGTGACTGTCAACGGCGCAAAACTGTGAAACTTCAAGGACTCATAGGCTCACTTATGAGTGAAGACAAGTCACTGGCGTTTATGGAGGGTCCGTTTGCTTTGCGGCTCTGACTGTAAATCAGGGATGGAGCTCTTTTCCAGGATGCACGTGCACTGTTGAAGGGAACAGTTTCTTGCAGTTTTTTTTAATTAGAGCTTTTGCCGCATAAACTAGCAACACTGCGAGTAAAAACTCGTCAAAGACATCGTATTACACCGTCGAGATTGAACCACGACGAACTGCCCGGCTGATTCCCCCAGCGCCCGGACCATGGCCTCCACCTCGCGGAACAGCTGCTTCTGGTTGCTCTGGAGACGAACCTTCCTCGTGCTCTCCGTGTGTGCGCTTGGGGCGCGTGGAGCGGAGGATGACAGCACCTTCAACGCAGAGGTAAATCACAGCAGCGCTATTACTATTAAGACCGACTAAATAATGTTCCTTAGGCCTACTTACTAGCTGTGATGAAACGGATAGCAAGCAGAGGTTAAGGACGACTTTCTGTTATATTAACTCAAACAATGTTAGCTCTGCACCCTTCGAAAATGACCAAAAGGCACGGTGTCAAGCAGCGTTTTGCTTCCACAAAAAGCAGGCATTCACTATAACATCAGAAAGAGTAGCCTACAATTTGAAATGCTCTTTGCAGTCAAATAAAGTCAAATTAATTAAAATAACCATATAACAGTGCTGTTCAAATTGTATTTCTCTGTTACGCAACATACATTAACAATAGACCCTTTTCACAGCAGACATTTTGACTTGTCAAAGCAGGAAACGCACAGGTGGAATTAATAACATTAATGATGGCTGCATTCCATTTAGGAGAGCCAGTTCCAGGGCTCTAGTATTGTGTATTCTCACTCAATAACACGGCTTAATGGGACACTTAATGGAATGGAGCCATCGTTAATGTTGTTACTTACACCTGTGCTTTTGCTGCTTTGACAAGTCAAAATGTCTGCCATGAAAAGAGTCTATTCTTTATATATTGTTTATAGTTTAGTGTTTGTTTTTGTATGCTTCATTTTAGTCAACTGATATTAAAGGTGTGGTAGGCAGTATTTGTTTGGCGTCATTGGGCAAAAATGCCATAATAACCTTTCAGCATATTGTAATTCAAGTGGTCTGAGAGCAAACCTCTACTTCTGCCCCTCCTCTTGTCTCTGTTTTCAGGCTTCAGAAAATCTATCCCGTGACGGGAGACTTTGACCAATCATAGGTTATTTCACAGAGACGGCGCGTTCGTATTGGCTGAGCTACAAATGCAGATTGTCGTGCACATCCCTTCAGATGGTGAAAGCCTGTTTCAATGGTGGAAAATCCTGCAACTTGTGATAAATTTCCAACACCTCCTTTGCCTACAGCAGTGTATTAACAAAACCACACATCCCAGCTCCACACGGAGCTTCGGGCTCATTATATTCGATGCCATGGCAAAGAGGCATGATGACAAACAGTGGGGAAGAACCGATTCCTTCTGCTGCCGGTTGAAGTTGGGGGTTTGGTGGGAGGGGCTTAGCGGAGTGATATGAGGCAGTAGAGAGAAGGTTTTTCATAGGTGCACAGATTTTGCCTACCCCAGCTTTAAGGCATGGTATTTACCTATGTAATAGTTTCCTATATGACCCAGCCAATCAGAATTGATGCAAGACTATCCAGTGAGGGCACAGCATCTGGTTTATGTTACTAATATTAATTACATTTTTATTGTAATACCCTTAACCCACTCTTATTTTCCTATGTGGTTCATTTGGTTAGCAAAGTTGACTGACAGGTGTGCAAAAATAAAACCGTATCCTCTGCAATGACGCTGTAGTGGGCATAACAGGAGTTTGTGTGAAGTTAAACGCTTTGACATTGCAGTCGTTTACATGACAAGGGTTTCAGAAATCTTCTTGCCCTATAGGACCTCCACTTCTTTCAGTGACTGGATATGTTTTAGTTTAGTCTTTTTGTTCTTCTGGGCCCCCCCGTCACACCTTTCTCAAAAACACTTGGTGGTCTCTGGACTGTTCTTTTATAATTGCTGTGCTAGAATTTTGGAATCCCATCCTCAAAATGCAGGTGAATGGGAAAACATACACAAAAGCAAAGCATTATGCTCATGCTCATGGGCACTTGTGCTGATCATCACTTTAGGAGCCATTGTTTGGTGAATTATTTGGGATCAAACTTGTCACAATACAGAGTCAAGTTCTCCAACAAGATATCCAGTGGGGTATTTCCTCTTGGCCAGTTATTTTTCATAATTCTCATAAAGTCTCTGACCTTTCAACCATTACACTTTTTTCCGTTTATTTTGGTGTGTCATTAGATGCCAAAGTGTGCCAAAGTGTCAAGTTGGGACGGGAGCCAGCTTGTCTTGCATTCTTGTTACACCAGGGCCAGCAGTTTATCCAGCACATTTGTTTGTTTTGAGAGACAATTTAAAGGATAAGAGCTGACTTTATACCTAGAAGAAGGTGATTAGTGGTGGAGCGACAGACTGACAGACAGACACAGAGACCGCCCAGCCATTAGATGTGAGCTTGCATTACCAAACTCAGTTACGAGGGGGTCTGGTTGTCAGTCAGGTTACAACATATTCTGACGGGGTGTTAACATAGCTGTGGTGTGCGTGTGTGTGTGTGCGTGCGTGCGTGTGTGTGTGTGTGTGTGTGCGCGCGCGCATGCAGGTGTGTGTGCTAATGTGCCTTACTGAGACAAGAGACAGAGGGGTTTACACAATGTGTGGACTGATTTGAAATTCCTAAGCACTTGCTAAGTGTGTGTGTGTAACAACTTTGTTAGCCATGTATTCTATTAAATATTTGGAAAGCTCCATACAAGTGTTACTTGATGAACTTAAAGAAGTCATGTTGTTTGTTTGTTGATGATGGGCCTGCTGATCTCCATGACCTAATCTTTATGATAGGGGAGGGAGGCCCTGCTTTTATGAAGTGAGCCACAAAGGGCATACTGTGCCTTTGTGGCTGGTGAATGCTTCTCTGGAGTCTGAGAAGAACCTTTGTTGCCATTCACAAGAGCCTTAATAGGGGTTATAGAAATGTTGTATGTGTGAACAGAAAATAGGCTAGAATTCCAGTAGTGAGGAGGAGGAGGTGGTAAAGTATACTGTATAGTTTACGGTCTAAAATAAAGGAAAGGTAATGGAGGACTTGATCAACATAATCAACATATGAAAGTGATACCTTGTTTGGTTTGTTTCAAAGCCTGCATCTGTAAAACAAACCCAGATTATAGAGACAGAGCGCAACTCATCATACTCTGAAAGCCAAGCCCACCGGAGGGGAAAACAATTGGAGCCACAATATGCAACTAAGGGCTGAAACGCTAACAAAGGCACGAGGCACCTTAACGCAATACAAAGTCATTGGAGAGTGCTGAATTGTTTTCCCCTCCGGTGTGGGCGGAACTTAATTGCGCTCTGTCTCTATTTTGAATTGTGTTGAAACTACATTATACACCTACTCTACAGTTTATTCACATGCTGAAAAACATCACCTCAAATTCAATCTGATGTGTAGTGTAGTTCAGTCCATGTGTTTAGCGGCTTCCCTGAGACCTCAACTCCTACTCTGTCTGGACATAAATTATGAAGTGGGAGGGTAGAAGAATGAAAGAAAAGAGAGGGATTGAGAGTGTGACAAGAATCGGAGATATTTTGTTAGAAAAACGGGATATGTCGCAATGGCTGAAAGGAATCTGCTGTGGGGTTATTTATGAAAGTGGGAAAGGGAGACGAAGACGGAGAGAGAGAAAGTTGACAGGGAAGGTAGCGGTCAGTCTCAGCTGTGCAGCATGTGATGGCTGAATGTGACAGCTGTTCTCTAACTGGGACACACACATACATACCCACACACACAGGCTCTGCACAGGCATGCTGGGCCTGGGACTCCAAGGCATCTTGGGAAGTACAATAGACCCTCTTGTCTGAAGAGAGAGAGCTGTGAGAGAAACTTGCAAATAGGAGAGAAAAGAGGATGAGAAAGAAACATGAACACGACAAGACAGGACTATAGGGAGGATAAAGTGTGCAGCAGCAATCTTTAGCTAAAGCAGAATAATAGTCACGAGGAGAGGGGTAATAATCAGTGACTTATTGCAGCACATAACTGGACAACTTCCTCAATCCATGTCCTCCTTGTATGCATGTAATCTGCAGCGTGCCGTCTCTTCACATTCCAGCTGCTTCCCCCCTGCTCACCTGTGATTGGCTATCACCATGTCCACAAACACTCACGTTGCTACAGCGGTGGGACAAGGGTGTTGCACGGTGTACCGATACCAAGAGGGTACCGCGATACCCTGCCATTAAAAACGGTCCAATACCCCCTTTTATTAGTACCGATACTTTAAGAATGACAGTGTTTTAAAAAGAGCCGTATTTCCTATCAGTTGCGTCGATGTGCGAGAGCGAGTCAGTGCGACAACAGGGCAGTGTGTGTGCTCTGCAGCGATCGTTTCAGCGTCGGTTCTATTTTTTCCGCCTGCCGCGAGCAAATCTACCACGAAAACACATTATAAATTATTTAAATGATGTATTATACATGATATAAATGATCTAATTCTGATACATGATAGAATATGCATCCTACTTGCCAACCTTTTGTTTTTACTGCCCGTGTTTCTTAAATTAGTACTTATTCTACATATTTGTCAGTTATCTAAACAGAGAGTGAGAGAGACGAGCAGACACACACACAAGCAGACAGAGAGCGAGAGAGAGAGCGAGAGGGCGAGCAAGCAAGCGAGAGAGAAAAAAAAAAGTTGATCCTGGAAGTGGAGAAGCACCCTGCAGCACAACAGCAAAAAAGATTTTTGAGAAAGATGTTTTGCCGTGGTATCGTTTCAGTATTGGTATCGAGACACTTTAGGCTGGTATCGTACCGGAGTCATAATTTTGGTATCGTGACAACACTAGACGAGGCAAGGGAGCGTGTATTTATTTATTATATTAATGTATATGTTTTTGGGTATTTCCTTCGTTTTGCAAAATCATTTGTGTTTATGTGTCCTTGCTTGCTCTATATGCATGTCTGTCCATATTTGTGGATCATTGTCTTGCATGCAAAGAAAGAGGCATGTGTCTTTGCCTCTCCAACTCCATGTGTGCCTCATGAAATCTTAATATTGAACAAATGAAATGAAATTCTCTTCCTCCTCTCTGTCTGTCTCCTTCTTTCTCCCTACTCCATTTACTTATCCATCGTCTTGCTAGGACTTTTGGGGGGTAAGAGATGGCATTGGCAGCAGACCAAGCCTCGGAATAAAAGCTCTGTTAGTATCTTGGCTGACATTGTGGTGGGACACACACACACACACACACACACACACACACACACACACACACACACACACACACACACACACACACTCCTGGCGGGTTTTACAACTCCTTGTATATTGCTGGGTTTGGTTTTGGCAGGTAAGCTCAAGGACTCTTTGAAAGACCATTTAATATACGAGTCCTAGCGTACATGCGCACCCACCCACAAACTCACACACACACACAAGCACTCCCCCTATTATTCCTGTTGTCTAAGACTTGTTTTGTACTCAGCCCAGCTGATGAGGGAAGGTGAGCGGCCGGCCAGACTGAAGTACTTTACTGTTTTAGCCGATGGGGATGGGGGTGAGGGGTGGCAAGGGGTTCATACGCCGCCATACATCTTCCAAACAGCACTGCAGCTCTGCCCTTGTACGCAACTATAGCCTGTTGTAAATATCTGTTGGCAGGGGACAGAGAGAGAGTGTAGAGACAACATCAGATGCCTGGATATATGCAAAGACACAAACATCAGCAGACATGAAGGCATTTCCCATTTTTCTCAAGTACTGTCATTGCAGCAATGGCAACCACGTGGAGATGCTGCTGATCACAGAGGAGCACGGAGGAAGTGGCTGGAAAAGACGCATGTTGGAGATTACACAGGACAGTAGCTTGGGTTTTTCTTTAAATTACTTTTGAGTTCTGATGGGAATTGCAGCATGAAATATGAACAGCATTAGTTGACATGAAACAGCAATCAATACTGCTCATTACTAATCAGGTCTTGAAAGATTTTCTGTCTTTTGTGGACATGTTTTTTGTCATTTAGGAAATTCAGTTATTTTCTTCAACCCATCTAGTGGAATCTAACTTAGTGGAATTAGTAAATAAGGAGGGCGGGGCTTAGCGATCGGTTAATTGTGTTGAATTATTGTTCACCTGATATACTGATGTTGTTGTTGCCCTGCCGCCTCGACTCTGTGTTTCTGAGAGAGAGAGAGAGAGAGAGAGAGAGAATGTTTAGATAGCGTTTCAGGAGGTGCATGTTTGTGTTTGAGAGTGTGTGTGTTTGTAATTGTGTGTCAGTGTGTTTGAAGCTCTCTTATCTACAGGCAGAGGTGGGTCAGGGCCACGTCCAGCTCGGCTCCCCTGATCCTACACACTCACACACACATACTCAATGAGCTGATAAAAGCAGTACATCCACTGCTGGAAAGAGAAAGCTAAAGATGAGACACAGAGGGGTGATAATAATGGGAAAATAATATTCTTTCTACAGCTCTACACCTACAAAAGAAAACAATAGAGGTGCAAATAACAGGCAATAAGATAACACTTTATTGATCCCCGGGGGAGAAATTAGGTGTTAAAGGACCACAAGAGGTAACAGGCCACGTACAGTATAAAAGGATAGAGCACGCATAGGTATAAAAAATATTAAAATGGGAAAAACTCCACATAAATCAAAATTACACTAAATCTCTATACAGATACAAAAAAGTGAACAGTGAGTAGAGAACAAACTGTGCAACAAATTGAAACAAAAAGCTCTGTAGATTCCTTCACAGCAAGTAGTCAGATCATAAAGATAGCCTACAAGGGGAAGGGGTTCCGAGTCAGCGGAAAGGTAAAAAAACTGATGGAACAACAGACGTGAACTCGCCATATAGCAGCCTGTTTTTACAAATGTGTTTGAAGATGTGACAAAGATGAAACAGGTTTTGAAGGTTTCAGCTCCTCAGGCCAAGTGCTCCAAAGCCTGAGGGCTCAAATACTTTAGATTTTCACCCTAGACCTCCAATAAATAGACTATAAAGACATGAAGTCTCAGATGCAGAGTAACAAAGGATTTTGCCTCATTGCACTGTACCTTTGAGTTACTTGTGTTTTCACCCCGAATGTTTGAATTTGAAGACATGTTCTGCATTGACTTCATTCAATTTTATAGCAGCCAGTACAAGCTTAACCAGAGACCAGACCAGAGACTTGTTCACCTGCTGTAACTTTAAACATTATTTTATTTTAGTGCGACTTACTGTTGTGCAGGATTTCCTGCAGCTGTCTGAAGAGCTTAATACACTTTGATGATATAAACCCTTAACCTTCAGGGAAAAAGAGAAGAGGTGCTACTTCAACAAAGGCCATATATTTAATGGGTGACAGCAGGCATCTACTATATTAATTGATCACACAAAGGATGAGATGCCGTCAGGATCTTTCAGATTCAGCTCAGCAATTGACAGTGATTGATCGATGAAGCATTATGCGTTCACTTCACGATAATTAATCACAGCAGCACTGCGAGGACTGGTCTAATGGTGGAGGAAGGACACATGCAGACAAATGATTGTTTTTCTCTAGCTGGGAATGTTGGAGGCAAAGTGCTTTGGTTGAAGTTACTTCAAGGTTTGATATCACCAGCTGGCCTGGTATTTTTAATGTCAGTAGCTCTGTAATGATAATATCAATTCTTCTCATCAGTGGGTGATTTCAAAGAGGAGCACAGGTTCACACCATTGCCCTCTGACCTTTTTATTACATCCAATCATGGTGTTGTTGTCTAGACAGTGCAGGACACTCAGGCAGGGTTAACGGAGTAAATCAAGGAAGGTCTCGGAGACCCATTTTAATTTGTTTTCCTTGGACTGTGGGGACCTTTTGTTTGTGTAGGACACACATATACAGCAAATAACCCCTTTGTTTGGGTGGGGGGGTTCCCACCTCCACTCATCAATTTGGTGGGCATTACATGTATATGACCACAGCACTTAAATATCATATATAGCATTTATATAGATGTGTGTACTGTGTGTGTGAGTGAGAGAGAAAGACTTAAAGAGGTGAGTGGAGCTGTATCTCAATTTGCGTTCTTCCATACTTACACTACACACACACTGACAATTATGGCAAAATGCAGTGCCCTATGCGTACACGGATGGTGTACTCATAACGGTCAAAAAGTTGAGTGTGGAACGCCGCACACTTCTCACCCTCAATGGTCGCCATCTTGGCTACATAGCGGAAGGGGAGGCACCATAAATGTATTATAAGAACTGGATACCGGATCCAAAGATGGTGCCTGTTCGGTCCAATGAGAACTGCTTGCCTGGCGCATACACCAAAAAAAGTTTCTAGCATCCGGTTTTACTTCTGGGGTTTATTTACGGCCCACTGAATATGCGCTGTAGTGTTTCTCCCGCTGGCCCCACCCGCGGGTTCCCGCTCGGCCCATAGACTTTACATTGTGATGACGTCACAGATTTTTAAATCGCTTTTCTCGGCTTGAGGAAAGTTTTAAAATAGAAAACTGTGGATCAAAAATTTATAATAGAGTCATAATTGAACTTGTTTGCAGTTCGAGGTGTCCTGTCAACAGTTTTACAGACGTCTCCTTTACAATGGTGGCCTATGGGGAAAATTCGCAAATTCGGTTGCAATTCGCTGTTAAAAAGGAGAAGAAGAAGCGGTCAAATGTTGCGATCGTCTCTACTGGTAAGTGCACAACAGCTGTGTTCTATTTGAGACAACGCTACCCTGTCAAAATTCACGCACTACGCAAGTAAGCACATATTGTACACAGTGCATTACATGAAAGTGTACTAACAGCAGTATCCGAATTGAGACACAGCATTGGTTTTTATGGCTTTAAAGGAGTGGGTAAGTAAACACAGATTATCTAGTAGTATTTTACATTGTGAAAGATGGGCGTCAACTTGAGACCTGCACACACAGACGCTCACACAGCTACATGCATGAGCACACACGCACATTCAGACGCACACTCTTTTATATTCCCTGCACCACCATGGGGAGTGTGTCCAAGTGTAGGCGTATCTAGTATCGCAGACTACCCAATTTGTGTGTGCGTGTGTGTGATATTAGGTTTCTACATAACAGGTGGGATAGACTTTGCGTCATCTGTGATTGGGTCAAGTATCACGTTTTCTCCCTCAAGTCTGTCACTACCCCCCCCCCATCCCTCACAGTTACATAGGGCCTCACTGTGTTCTCATTAAGGCCTGAAACTGATGGTACTAAAAAAACAAAAGAAAACTGCTGCAACAACACATGCCACATTCCTCTCATTCAAGATCAAATAACAAATCTCCACAAAGCCTGAGTACCGATGCAAATCTCTGTCATGTCGTCATGTTACAGAAGCTGAAGCTGAGGAGGAGACTAACTTCGTGGTCACTTCAGTTCATTGCCCTCAGCTGTAAACACCAGAAATTGCCAGCTGTTGCTGTTTCCATAGTTTCTATTTGCCTTTTCGTGTCATAATTCACCTCTTGAATATGTAAATTGTCTCTGAGATTATATTATGTCTGTGTTGAGTGAGTTATCAAGGTTTAAAGACTTACTGTTGTTAGGGTCTTTATTTTGCTGTCGCTGTCAACTTCAGTAATGTAAAAATGAGCTCTGGTTCAAGTGAGACGGCAGCACATTATACAAATATGATATGTCTTTATTTGTAACAGGTTTCCTTTATGTTTTTCTTCCCGTGTGTCTGCAGTCATGGCTGAGGATATACGGTTACCTGCCCCAGGCCAGCAGACAGATGTCAACCATGCGATCAGCTCAGATCCTGTCCAATGCCATCAGTGACATGCAGCGGTTCTACAACCTGGAGGTCACTGGACAGATGGACCCTGAAACCATCAGGTCAGTGGGGCTTAACTATGATGTTTTTGTTCATTTAGACTTAAACACACTCATAAAAAAATATGGACCTGCCCCCAAAACACTGTCCTGCAACCCATTTTGGGTCCCAAACTTTAGTCAAATTGTTACTTTTAACTTTTAAGCATGATTTGGAATAGAATTAGGAAATATCGACTTTTAACAGGATTAGCTGGTCAAATCCTCAGTGGTATAAAAGAATGGGTAATGTTTTCCCTTCCTCAGGAACTGCCATTCATTCAGCTTAGGTGCTGTGAAAAAACGGTTATAATGGAAGGGAAAACCCTGATTTTTATACATTGCATCCAAATTTTGGCAAATTCCACGTTGTACATTTGATTATTATGATCAAATTCCGCAATTCCATTCATGTTTTCCGCATCGTGGAAATCATAGGGCGCTACTCAGTAGCCTGGCTGCACTAGGCAGCTCACAGGTACAAAGTACACAGACGTCAAGAGGAAAAAGTAGGGGTTTTAACGTCATTCTCTCCTTCATCTCTTCTCTTGGGTGCTCCTTCCTTTCAACACACACACATCTCTGACCTGCTCCTGACCTATTTCAACTCCTTCAGTGCCATGAAGAGACCCCGTTGCGGCGTGCCTGACAAGTTTGGAGGCCAGATCAAAACTAACGTGCGGCGGAAACGCTATGCTCTCACCGGACATAAATGGAGCAAGAGCCACCTCACTTACAGGTAACAAAAAGACGTTCTGTTTGTTAATCTAACCTGCCACAAATGCACAGTACATGCACTAAGTCTGTCTTTGCTGTAGGTGGCTACTGTAAAACATTATGTTGCTAATGATTCCACAAAGGGCTATGTTTTACTTGCCTTTCTAAGATTTGTTTTTTCCTCTTCCCCTCTTTGTTCCCATAGTATCCAGAACTACACTCCCAAGATTGGAGAGTATAACTCATACGAAGCCATCCGGCGGGCGTTTAAAGTCTGGGAGGGGGTGACCCCATTGACCTTTGATGAAATCCCCTACCAGGAGATCAAATATGGACGCCGCAAGGAGCCTGACATCATGATCTTCTTCGCTTCGGGTTTTCATGGTGACAGCTCCCCTTTTGATGGGGAGGGAGGCTTCCTAGCTCATGCCTACTTCCCTGGACCTGGAATGGGTGGGGACACACACTTTGACTCCGATGAACCGTGGACAATAGGAAACCAGAACGTACAAGGTAAACGGTTTTTCACCTTTTCTTTAAAAAGAAACAGCCTGACAGACAGCTTGCTGTGTTACAAAGGGCTTGGATGATGCAAGGGAGTTGCTTTCAGGTAGAAATGGAGGATTGAGGAGCTAATAGGTCATTGATCATTTCTGTGAGTGTTCAGCTGCTAAGCAGTTTGCAGCACTTAAATCAAGTCGTGCTGTACAGGTTGTAATGGATCTCTATAGTACATAGCAAACAGCTGTCCCCATCGCTTTCCTCCACACCTAACTAGAGTCGGCACGGCTCAGCTAGCTGCATCATCTCATTTGTCAGGCTCTGCTGCTCCATTTACCTCTGTAAAAGTTCAAAGGTTACATCACACAACTTTTGCCCCAACTGCACCTCCTTATAGTTCTCAAATTTACCCCCAATTATCTGGCTAAGAACTTGTACTGACATACACTAATCCATGAACTCTGTGATCCATGCACCATGGTCTGTACAAGCTGAACTAGGCACACATGCAAGATATTTGTACTCAGGTCTTCAGTTTGCTAAAGTCATTGCCTAAACCTAATCGTATCCCTCAAGCCTTCATGTTTAACCTTTACACTTTCCTAAATATGAACCCTAAACCCAATTACAACTCTTAACACCAATGTCTAGCACTAAACTAATCATTTGCAGAAGTTAAGAAAATTTTAAGAATCTTTAAGAAATCTTCAGTTCCTCTTCTTGCTGTGCTCCGATTAACCCTGCTGACTAGAGAGGGGCTTTCCTGTCCGGTTATCTACATCTGCGTGTATGACCGTGTGTGTGTGTCTGTAGCTCTGTGATCAGCTGTGTGTGGGATGTGTCGCAGGACAGATCACAGGGATGGTGAAATGCCACAGTAAGTGGGAGTGTGTTCCACTCGGGGAGATCTGTAGACTGGTCCCTTTGTTGCACCACGCTACTTACACAGCTTAAAAGCAAAGTACAAACAAATTACAATCTTGCCTCACTTTATTAGACACATGTCCAATTACTTTTCACAGTCTTCATTTAACTCCAGCATTTTTACTGCCTTCCAATTGCACAATCGCTGAAACGTAGCCCCTACCGAAATTTGAATTTTGTAAGTTTTCAGCTGGCAAGCTCACAGATTGATCCTTCAATTGGCTGTTGATAGTGTACAATACAGTCCAGAGTATGTTTATTTCTGTTGTACTGTGGTTAATGACAGACTTGAGGGAGAAAATGTGATACTTGACCCAATCACAGAGGACGCAAAGTCTATCCCACCTGTTATGTAGAAACCTAATAACACACACACGCACACACAAGCACTGGCATATCCAGAGCTGACATACCAACCATTTTGCTTAATTCATTTCATTGTTTAAGTCACTTTATCAAGCAAAAATGCCAACCATTCTATTGTTCTAGCTTCTCAAATATAAATATTTGCTGCTTTTCTCTGTTTTATTAACCTGATGCTCCAGATGGTTTGTTAAACAGAACCATCTGAGAACTCGTCCTTGGAAACTGTTTGGAAAAGGACAGGCACTTTAAAAAAAATACTTGGCAGGTTATTGGATGAACCATCTGTCTATCACTGTCTATAACGGGCTAACTTCAACCAATCAGATCAATGAACCATATTGTAGGAGAGCCGAAGCCAGTCAGAGCGAAAACGTGTTGTCCATCAAGAAAAGCCTTCAATGCCTTTCTTTGAAGAAGAAATACTCTCCAGTTCTGATATAACTCATGCTATAGCAGCATCTCCGCTAACCTCTTTAGGAGCCACCATTGTTGTTTTTGAACAAACAGTCGCTGTTGTCACACCTAAACCACTCCCCATATCTGCCAGCAGTTCCTCACAGGATGCTGATCAGTCCAAACCACTGTGGGTCAGCCATTGTAAATTAAATATCTTTAGGTTGAACGCTGTTAGTCGCACAAAACAACCTAGAGAATTGAATTATTCATATGCTGGTGCAAACAAAAGTAAAGGAGATTGTACCTTAATCTCACATGAAGCAGTAGAATTGTATAAAGCCTCAGTTAGCATCTGCCCTGTTGAAGTGTCATTGAGCATGAAACAGAATCAACTCTGACCTCTGACCTCCTTTTGGATGGGGTCAAACAAAAACAGACTTTAGCTAAGGGATGAATAATTACACATAAAAAATGAATATGACGGTAAATGCATTTCTTTCCCTTTCCTTGAGTCCAGTTTCATTTGTCAGTGAATAACACTTCTATCGGGCTGAACATTTTCGGTGTAAACCTTGTGACGCACAATGTGATTAATCAGCCTTTTTGTCACAGATGCTCTCACAAAAACAGCTCTTAAGCTTTATCCAAATAACTTGCTGACATGCACACTCCAACACACCTTACACAGATGAAATGCTGTAGGCCAATCGCGGTAAAAGGTCAGATGCTTTTGTTGTTCTTTGTGGTCTGATGAGACTGAGACTGCTGCTTTAGTGTGCGTTTTCCTCACTGGAAGTTCCCTTCACTGCTGATGAACGAGGTGAGAGACGTGGTAAACAAGTGAACAAAGCTTCAGAGAGTTGTACTTGAATGACAAAATGTGTGTGTGTGTGTGTGGCCTGTGCATGGGTGCGCGCGCAGGGTAGTCAAAATTAGCAATAGCTGCATTGGCTGAACTTCTAACTTTGCCAAAACATTTGAAGTTTACTCTAGCTTTTCTCTGTTGAACTGAATGGTTGTCACAGTTACCTCACAAAGGCCTCTTTATATGCTCTCAGTGCTCTCTCTCTCTTTCTTTTTTTATCCTCAGCTATCTCTTGCACTTACCCTCTGCTGTTTTCTCTCCTCGAGTGTTAGCTGTAGCTTAGTATGCATGAGGACATTCATGTGACTCTGAAATCATAGATTGTAGGGGATATGAACTGTGGATATCCTTGTGTGCATGTGTTTGTTTTGCAAAGGGGAAATGAGGAATTGCACAAGGACAGGCATCCCCTTCCCTTGCATGCACAGCAGTGACATCACCCAAGTCATGTCCCAACCCCCCACTACAGCACAATGTCACTGGCCAAATCTGACCAATCAGCATGGGCCATCAGGCCAGACAAAATGGCTAGCAAGTTCAAAGTTCACAGAGAGCAGGGCCGGGCAACAAAGAGGTATTATTGACTGAGGGGAAGTGCCCAAATGTGTGCTGGCTTCACTTCAGAGATGGACTTATAGGAATATGTTGGTCAATTCGAAGCCAGCTTTTCTTTGGTTTTAGAAATCTGTAAGATGTCTTTTGTGTAGAGAGGAAGTTGATGCAGTGGTCAGTGTGTCACAGCTGGGTTGTGGCCTTGTCAGTGTGTGATTGTTGTGTTGCAGTGGACAGCATCCCTTGATTGGTTAGAAATGTTAGAAATGTATGCTGCTTCATATCAGCAGTCAGAGTGATTTTTCTGTCAGATCTGTGGAGATTGTTAGTGACATCATAACTGGGAGAGAACAAGCCATTCATATACATTGACTGCATGGATTTATTTATTAGGACTTTCTGCCGTCTGTGGCTTGCAGCTTCTGCAGTCTGTGCATGTTTTTCATAAGACACACATGTTTGAATGCAGAGGGACACATGTATTCTGTTTTTCTCCTTCTGTACAAACAAACCAAAATGAAGTGCATATTGTGTAACTTCCCTCTCTCCCCTAACTTGTCTCTTTGCTTCATCATATCCATTCAGGTAATGACCTGTTCCTGGTGGCAGTCCACGAGCTGGGCCACGCTCTGGGTTTAGAGCACTCCAACAACCCACTGGCCATCATGGCTCCCTTTTACCAATGGATGGAGACTGAGAACTTCCAATTGCCTGAGGACGACCGGCGGGGCATACAACAGATCTATGGTAGGATGTTTTTTTGGATTGACTCTCCTGGTGTCCAGTGTGTATAATCCCTACAGTGTGTTAAATCACGAGGACATCAACTGGTTCCCTTTCTGTAAAACTGAAAATTTGAAAATTAAATTTCAATCAAAATGACCACTCTGTCAAAGAACACAGTTTCTTTTCATTTTTATCCTACAACCATATCCCAAGTGGTTGCCGGAATTTATTTGGAAATCCATGTTACACCTTTAAGTTCATCAATTAGCATTTCAGAAATATTAAAGCAACAGTATGACATATTGGAAAATGCTTGGGAAATGCCTTTTTTGCTGAGAGTAGACGGTTTCGTCTCCTCATGAATCTTTGGTCTGAACTGGCCTTAAAGCTCACTAATTAACACTTTATAGTGTAAAACCAACACATTTTGGTTTGGTTTATGGGTGGTTATATGCCGCACTATTTCTTGGCCGGGAGCAGTAAGTTGAAATTGTATCGTCACTGTGAGGCTGACTCTGAGATAACAGTGAGTTTTAGAGGTGCTTCTAAGCAGATGTTTTTTACCTTTGAACAGAGCCAGTCTTGATGCTTTGTCATGTTTCCACTCTTTATGCTAAGCTAAGCTGTCTCCTTGCTGTATCAGTATGTCTGTATGTAACAGATATACTGTATATGAGTGGTATCAATCTTCTCATCTAACTCTCAGCAAGAAAGTGAATAAGCATATTTACAGAAATGTTCTATTCCTTTGAGAGTTTTGATACTAACCCCGACTTAATTTTATGCCCACTTTTAATTTAATTGTAATTGCATTTTCTTCATTCATTTGAATTAGGCAGTTATTAAGCTTGACGTTTTAGTAAGGTCTTCTCTCTTTCTTCAGACAGCCAGTCCCATATTGAGTGCTGCAGAGATGACTTATTTTTGTAGGCCAACCCAGAAGTTAGCACCTGGTTCCCTCGACAAAAAGCCAATGGGATTTTTCCATTGGATTTTGGATTTTTGCAGAAAATAAACTCTGTGGCAAACAAAAGTTTATGATACACGTTTGGTTCAGCAAGATAATCTTCACAAATGAACACCACTTTTATGATTTTTGAAGCGTAAATGCAATCGCCTGAAGTAAAAAGCTAACGTTAGGCTACAAACAAACTACACCACGTTCGCATGACTTCAACGTCACCACCACTAAGCTTCACACTTCTACAAAAGCCTTTCAGAAAGTTTACAAGAGCGCCAGTATAAATACAACGAGACTGTAAAGGCGGACTTTTTTAAGACACATAAAAGCTTCAAAATTCACGAGTGGGGTATTTACTGACAAATTTTATGTCGTAGAACAAAACGGGAAAATGTCTTAAGCTTGTGTTAACCACAGACCTTATTTCAGGCATCTAACCAAAAACCCATTCAGAAACCCACAGACTTCAACACGAGGGAACCAGAAGTGCAAAAATGCTAACAAATTTCCGGGTTTTACGACTCATTCCTGCACCACTCTACTTTGTCATCATGCATAATGTGGTAAAATAGGTTTAACCCACCCTGTTCATTTCTCCCTGAAGGTCAACCAAACAGCGGCCCCACACAGGCCCTGCCCACCGTGACACCGCGTCGCCCGGAGCCCAGGCCACCTCAAGCACCTCCTCGGCATCCTGACCGCCCCAGGACCACTGAAAGACCAGATCACTATGGACCCAATATCTGTGAAGGGAACTTTGACACGGTTGCTATGCTCCGAGGAGAGATGTTTGTTTTCAAGGTAAATGGTTTGAGGATCAGGATAAAGGGGCGTTTTTAACTTTGGCCACAGCCTGCTAGCTTGATTTAAGTTAGGAGCATAAAATATTAGACGTGATATGTTTGACTTCACAGTGGTTTATTATATGTCCTTGCTTGGAAATTCTGTCAGCTTCCAACAGAGGAGCTGTCCTGACAAATGAACTGTGTCAGTGAATGAGTTATTCTTTTCTGTAGAATCAGTTTGAGACAGATGGCATATGTGCAGCCAACAAGGGATCTGTTTTCAATCAGGTCCTTGCGGACTGTAAACCAACAGGGCCAGTGTTTTTAATGAGACGCAACGCTGTTAAAAGGGTGGGGTGTGGTCAGGTGTTTTCCTTAAAGAGCCTCTGGACCCATACAAAACATTCATAAGGGCTGAAGCAGCAGTAAGCTATTAGCTGGGATTTTACCTTTCAGAGATATGTCCTAGAAAACTGCCAGCACTGGTCATTTTGCTGGTGGGTTTTGTTATTTATTTAATATTTAAGTTTTTTTTATATTATGCAACTCACCCCTGTGGTCATTTGTTATTATACATCTGTTAAGTGTTTTCGCCTATCGTGGAGGTAATGGTTGCAAGGAAATGTATGTAGTCATTCTTAAATTAATTGAAATTTCAGCAGCAAATAGGACTCCATTTCTTCCTGTGTATTTTCTCCTCTTCAGGATGTGTTCAGAGACGCTCTATTCATAGTGCAGCTCTACAAAGATAAGTAATGATGTGTTTCAGTGGGAGAGGTTTGGAGATATTAGACAGGGCCGCCTGGACAGAGACTACCCAGGCTTTACTGTAAGTGAGCCTCAGCCTTCACTTCCAGAAAACTTGTCACGATATCTGAAATTTTGACATTTAACAGTGAGCCGCAGCAGTAGGGATTCAAACAGCTGACGATATCCAACAGTGTCAGACTATAACTTTCTTCAACCAGATCCCAGTAAACATTTTGACATACATACGTCAAGGGTGACATATAAAACTACTGTTTCTGCAACTGTTTTTTGTTTCCATTACTTTGGAAACTTGGAAAGACTTTTAATTTTAGTGCACCTGACTCATGGAACAAAATACAGCACATATATATATAATACAGCTTATACCTTTTGGACATTTTAGAAATTTGATCTTAAACCTCCCAACCTGTACTTGTAATTGTTTTACATAATTGTATTTTATTTTACATTTTAATTATTTTAATTTATCCATCAAATTATCTTCCCTAATCGGAAAGTTTTAATGGCTTTTTATTAGCTAATTGTTGTACTGCCTTTTGTCTGTTAGTACATCTCTTTGTTGTTGTTTGTCCTTTTCTTTGCTTTTGTAAGTGACTCGACGTCATTGCAAATGAGGGTCGCCCCTCAATGATCTCTCGAGTATAAATAAAGGGTGTCTATCATTATTGGTGTAAAGTAGAGTATGAGTATAAAGATCTCTGAATATCTCCTATCTTGGACTGTAAGTGTTTCTGATACTTACCAGTAGTTATAAGACTTGGCTTTCAGCTGCCTGCACATGGTCAAACAGTTATATCTGTACTCTTGGGTTTCATCTCAGCCAGTATTAACGTCTATGTTCTTGGGTTTCATCCACAGTCAGGAAGCTAGTCTGGATAGCACTAATCAGTGTCTAAAATTAAATTTTTCCTTGCCTACCAATGGTTCTTAAACTAGGCTAATACAAATGACCTGATCAGAGTGAATGCAAACCAAAAGCAATTCATGCCCCCCTTAGGATGAATTGTAATCACTTTGGTGGTGTCTACTGCCATCATCAGGTCAACATTCGTCCAATAGTTTGGTTTATGACCAAATACCTCCAAAACGAATGGCATTCCCGTCAGCCTCAGCTGTACTTTGTGTTCTAATTAATTCTAATTAGCAAATGTAAGCATGCTAACACGCTAAACTAACATTATACCTGCTACACATCAGCATGTTAGCATTGTCATTGTGAGCATGCTAATGTTAGCATTTTGTTCAAAGCACCACTTTGCATAGACTTTTTGCTGGCTATATATCAGCCCATGTACAATAACATTAAAGTTGATCTGATATTGGGCTTTTAAACAACATGCACAGAGGAGAGAAACAAGACAAAGGCTGGAAATGTTACAGCCTTGTGTCTTCTTTTGTTTCTTCTTTCACTTGATAGTCTCATGGACAGTGTCATACGCACTTCAGTTATTATTGTCTCCAAATTGTTACTGATTTTTCTGTTTTACTGTCATTTAGCACTTGGCTTGGGATTCATTTCCGACTGTGCTGTTCATATTCAGATTGTCCTCATGTCAATTTGGAAGTGACACCTCCACTGTTCAGAAATTGTAGTTATTCATGGTAGACATTGTTCTTCTCTGCATAACTTTATGTTGTACTGTTTGAGTGGGAGTAATCTGTAGCACATCAGTACCACTCTGTCTTCTTCACAGACTCTTGTCCATTAAAAGAAGAAAGGGGCTGTCATTCTGGAGGGACATTTCTCCTTTTCTTTTATTCACTTGTAGTATTTCTTCACAGCAGAAGGCTGGACATAAAGACAGCCAGCAGAGCGCACTGAGCTGCTTTCAATATTGAAACTCCCACACTGAGGTCTGGCCTGCTCTGCTGAGGACTAATATGGTCAATTCAGTCTTAATCTGGATCTGTCAGACCACACAAATCGAAGAGCATACAGTCTGTTCGGGTCGACCCTGTTCTGTTTCTCTCAGCTCCCGCCAACCTGTCTCCCTTCTGTTCCATTCCATACTGCGCCGTCCTTTTGCCAGTGTGTCCTGCACGAAGGACAAAACTGGTTGTGCTTGCCAGAAAGAAACAGCGCTGAGCATTTTACTGTTACATTATCCAGGACAAGCACAGCTACTGACTCACCGCTTATGAATGAGTCTGAGGGCTTCTGGTGTAAATTTGTCTGCTGGCTCGTGCGCACACCATGTACAGTAGATATGGATGGTCACAAGTGTACGTGTCTCTCTGTGCTTGGATTAAAACATGCTACTTGTAGTGATTTCTCTTGTTTTGTGCTGCTCACTTGATCATGAAATGAAACAGTTCTTTATAGAAGTTATCTTGTAGCAGTATGTGATTAACAGAGAGTGCAACAAGGGGACATGATAAAGCCACCAGAGCAGACACTGACTATTATTAGCCTGCTAGTGTTCCGCTATTGTTAGTTTATTGTACGTTCTGGTCTAGTTATCCTGCAGAGCTCAGTTTGCTTGACAGAATGACCATCGAGCATTACGACAGTGCTATCTGAGCTCAGTGGGAGAAATAGTTCAAATCAGTTGACTAATCAAAAGTGAATACCTTTCTTACCATAGCTATCTGTGCATCCTTCCATCCCGCATGTACAGTTCATATTGTTGTGCATAGGAAGGTTTTGAAGGGGCAGGGGGATTAGTTAGAATGAGATATGAAGCCATATGTTTTGAAGTTATCTGGGCATTGGTTTACTTCTGATTTGTTTGTTGGCTTTGAGTCTCAGCCAGGAATTCAGAAAGACAGAGAAAAAGAGAAATTCATTTTCACTTCTTAATTTTGTCCCCTCAGGGCCTCTGGTTCTGGCGGGTGCGCAAGAACAGGGTTCTGGATAACTACCCCATGCCCATCAGTCACTTCTGGAGGGGTCTGCCCGGAGACATAGATGCTGCCTATGAGAGACATGATGGCAGGTTCGTCTTCTTTAAAGGTAAGCAGCAAATACACACACACAGATGGATGCATGCTCCTCAGAATATGATTACATCCTCACTAAGGCCAGTGGTGTTTAGTCTACAACAAGTACAGTAGCTAAATCTGCATGTTCTTAAAGACAATATGGGTAGTTTGCAACACAAGAAAATTAAAACACATCTCACAACTCTTCTCCAGTACACCATGCTTTACTCACTAAATGTTTTTGGCTACTACTCCGATGAAGGCAATACAATGATGATACAATGAAAATATCCGGTGAATGGTGTTCTGGAGAAGAATTGTGCACGGCCTTTTGATTTAGATTTACTGAAGCTCACACTGGTCTGCACCTAGCTGTGTGTACATTCTCAAAGTTAGAAATAGTATCAATTATAAAATTATTTATAAAAGACTTCTACATTATACAACCTCAATTATTTCATGAGTGGTTTTATTTTCAGTATTTTTGCAATATGATGGCTTGCTTTTGAACATAATGGTTGAATGGAAGAAGTATTTTCATAAAAGTGGTCACTCATTTTGGAAGAACTGACTGACTGATACATTCACCTCTTCCCCCATACCCCTTTGCTCTTGTTAGTGAACAGCAATCCCCACTCTCTCTCCTTTAGGGAATGAACATATCATGTATGTTTCTGGTTATTGTTGCTGTAAAAACAGGCCTGGCCCTGTTCTAAATAATCTTTTTCTGATATTATTAGCTATCACTTAGGGCATGACAGACGTCCAGTAGCAACAAATTGCCTTTGAGAAAATGCCCAATTCTGAAATGAAGGGTACTAGCTTCACTAGATGCAGGAAAGTAACATACAAACTTTGTGTTAACACTGACAAACAACACCAGTCTTTGGATTCAGTTTCCAGTGAAGCAATGCTGTTTACTCTGCCATGCCAATACACAATCATAGGAGGATTCACTGGATGCTGTGGTATAACACAAGCTCCAGGTCAGTCTGTCTTACATATGTAGCAGCGTGTCAGCTCTGTAGGGGAAAAAATATCTTTTTTTTTTTCATCTTTATAGATAAGATATTGCAATTTTTGAGTAGTGCAGGGTTGGTATCACGAGCATATGGAACATATGTATACCCTAAATACAGTTATACTGATCCATGGAAATTTAAAACCATCATGTCTTAATGCTTTCATATTTTAACGGTAAAATAGATTCTGGAATTTTTCTCATCTTCTGCAGATAATGTTGTAGATATATATACCCCCACTGCTTTAAGGGAGCAGCGGCACATAATGTATTCTACATGCAGAGTATAAATCTCTTTTAGCACAGGGCATTACTTATACTGTGAGTCACTGAGAGCAGCTTGTCTTTTATAACGGTGGATAAAGTTGGTGAATGAAAAATAAAGAATTCAGTCTTTATTGCAGCTTGACTCTGGGAGCTACAGGCTTTGGGGCAGCTGTTGATGATAAGGAGGATGATGTCATGAGCAAGCCTCTCAGCGTGATACTTGGTTGCAAGCCATTAGCAAAGGAAGAACAAGATAAAGGAAGAGGAAGGAAGGAAAGAAAAAAGAAAAGGAAAGAAGGAAGGACTGGCAGACCTGAGAGCACAAGAGAGGGGGAGACAAACACAGCAGTGGGATGTCTGATAGACCAATCAGATCAGTCAGCAACTTGACTTTCTGTCAGCAGGAAGACGGTAGTCCTTTCTCAATCTGCAATTTTCTCTGTACTTGTTGTGTTCTCGTGGAAACGTCATCAGTCATGGCCAGTTTGCGCAGTGTTCTTGTTCTTTGAGATGCTTTGGGAGCTGACTGTGAGGTAGAAAAGTATCCCAGCATACATTTCTCATGGAATCAGCGGTAATGGCAGTTGACAACCACTATCCCAGTCTACGTTACCTTATGGGGGAGTAAATATCGCCACTCCCCACTCCCTGTTGAGCCGTGCTGAGCTTAGTGGTCCTTGTGGGGTGTGACGAGGCCAGAGTTTAGACCATATCAACACTGTGTATTCTACATTGACAACATAATCCATTCCATGCGTGTTGGCTGACTGAACTGTTATTCCCAGATTTAATTTTGGGATTCTTTAGGTGAGAAATGTTAAAAATGTGGTAGAATGATCAAATAATGCCTACTTGAATTTTTTTTTCTGACGTTCTGTGGGCCAGCTAGCAAGGCAATCTAGGCAATCTCCCAAGATGACCATCTGGTCTACGTCCATAGTCATAGTAAGCTTCAATGAAAATGATTAGGGCTGTTACTGACTGAGAATTTCAAATCAGATTTGGCTGTTCAATACGAATATTTGACTATACGTTCCCTTTTTTTTTTCATATAGACCATCAAGCAACGCTTTAACTGCCAAGTTTTTGAATGGGGTTTGGCGGGACGTTCAGGGTCACAGCGACATTCACGTAGTATAGTAAACAAGCCAAGTTAGCCCTCCAAGCTAATGCATGCTAACTACGTTAGCTATGAAGTGGAAATGTGCAACAACATTTTTTGCCGACACTAGATATCAAACAAAAGCCACAGCCTATATTGTATTGTATTGTATGATATTCTATATCCCTAGAAGTACACTGCACACTGACTGACAACAAAAGCAAACCAAAAAAACTCACGACTACTCGACTTGAAGAGTCTCAGTCGACTGAGGGGTCTCTGACTGATGATTCAAATCAGCCCTAAATTATATAGAAATGAAAACAGAGGCAGTGTAGTGTATGATACCAAATTTCATTTTGTTGTGAATATATACAGTACATAACAGTGAAGATAACAGTCATTGTTGTTATGATGTGTAATTACCTGAGTCTAACTGAGCTGGTGATGACAACAAGAAAACTTGTGCCAATTGAGCATACTGTGTCCTTCTGTCATTGGGAGTTTGGGCTCCCGAGTTCAACGTACCAACTACCAAGAAAGCGAGTTAGAACTTGGCATTTTATGTATTGAGAAAGGCCTGGGGTGAATATATTTAATGAGGATAAATGGATGGATGGCAGGTTGGATGGATTTTGAACATATTGGACATAAAATATCTGGAAGATTTGGATTTTGAAAGGTGTAATCCAGACATTGGAAAGTATGGGAACATCAGAGACTTAAACAAATTCTCAGTCCAGTAACATGCATTCATCCACTTGTCTTACACAGCTGTTGTATTACCCAGAGGTTTCACAGCTGTTTTATCCCAAACAAGCCCAACTGTAATAGAAACCACTCCGTTTAATCCCTTTCGAAAAACAACAGTAACACAGCAGGAAGGAATCAAATCTTTAGGTCATTGAAGCACTCTGGCATAGTTATGGAAAGTCATGGAATAAGTCATGGGATTTTACATCAGGGGTGTAGACCTCAGGAATCCTGGGAAGCATTGCGTCAACCACTTGTTCTCTCCAGATGCTGAGTGCACAGCAAGTAGCCGGGGGTGGGTGGATGGATAGGTGGGCGGGTTTTTTGGGGGGGGAAGAGGGAGGGAAAAGTGGATTGAAGCCAAGAGGAGAGATGTAATGGTGCCAGGAGGAACGGAGTCCCCCTGCCTGACACAGTGAAAACAATAAACCCTTCCCTTTAGCGAGAAATCTGCTTTAGCCTCACATGAGACAAGCTGCTCCTAATTGATAATTACAAGCTACACCCAAACTCCTTAGTCAATGATGTCGTACTCGCGTCTACTGTTTTTTGATTGCTTGCCAACAAATCATTATTGCATTCACAACATTTACAAGTGTGCGTAAATGCTGGTTTTGTTTCTCTGATTGTTCTTATTATTCTCATTTTTATACCTCATTCAATTTCAATTATTTAACATATTCTATGCCAGCAAATGAAATGAAAGCATAACGTGTAGGGGTACATCTGTTCTTGTATGTGGCCGTGTGTGTAACCAAGTGTACATGCCATACAGTATGATTGTGTGTGTTGCTAACATTTTCCAGAGTCTATAAAGGTTATGAGTGGGAGTAGATAAGCAATGTATGCAGCATAAAGGATCATTAAGGAATTTTTCTCTCCTTTCCTCAGGAAACAGATTCTGGCTTTTCAGAGAGGCTAACCTGGAACCGGGCTATCCGCTGGAGCTGGTTGATTATGGTCGGGATATTCCCTACGACCGAATAGACACAGCCATCTGGTGGGAGCCATCCGGCTTCACTTACATCTTTCAAGGAGACTGGTAACGTAGCCTACAACCTGGCAGCATCACACGAAACCCCTCTAATTCACCTTCTACTCAGTAATACTGGAGTTTCCCTTTAACACGTATGGTTTATGGAATGATAACCACAGATGCAACAGAAGACACAGTTTGGTACCTATGTTTGCTATTTTGTGCTAAGACAAACACAGCTCAATAGTAGCTCCAGTAGAAACAAATAGGATTGATTTTGTGATTGATTTCTGGTTTTAGCTTCAAAGAATGTTATTTGTAATTTTACTAATGTATATCTTTATTTTTATTGTCGTTCTACCAAATAGAGGCAGAAAATAAGTTGACATGATGAAGTCTATACAGTATGAAAGTTTAATGTCAGTCCACCTGGAGTTTTTTGTTAACCCGTTTTCCATTTATAGACTAAAATGACTGAGTAATTATTTATGTTAGAATTCCCAGCATTGCCCTGTGAGTATTAAGCGATACAAGAGGAATAGCAGCAGCTGTGTTTGTACAGCTCTTTGTTAGCAAAGTTAGAAAATCCTGTGAACAATAAAAACATACTGAACATGCTTTGCACTGCTGCAGAACAGAAATAACACAAGCTTATGCAAAGGTAACATATTTATGAAAATACTCATAGAAAAATGATTACACTTTAGGTCTGCAAATCCAATAAGACCTCGCTAAGCACGGTATGACTGACTTGCTTCTGTCTACTATTGCATTTACACAGCAGAGATTTGAGTGTTCTGTGGAAACCGTACTGTTATATACACAACATGTAGGCCCACCGTGTACTGTACTGTGGAAGAAGTCTGTTCTTTTCTTATTTAGACAGTCGATAAACAGTAACAACCATCTTCTCCGTTGACGTCTGTAGGTACTGGCGTTTCAATGAGCAGTCACGCTTGGCTGACAGAGGCTACCCGAAACCAATCAGTGTCTGGGGATTGTCAGTGCCCTCTACTCCCAAGGGGGCCTTCCTCAGCGATGATGGAGGTGAGCTGAGACAAGAAGAGTGGTGTGTGTGTGTGTGTGAAAGAGAAAGGAGGGGCTGGGGGGGGAAGAGACTCCTGAAACAAAGAATCGGGGTGTGGTCATAATCAGGAGAGAAAGGGGATGAACTTACATGTGAAGTGCTTTTTGCTTTGCTGTGGTGTGATCCAGTCTCCAAGCAGAGTCTTTGTTAAAGATAGTTTAAAATGTTAAAGACATTTTTCAAACAAATTGTTTTAAAATGATCTTCAATAATTACTACCAACACCTCTAAAGTTTACTAGTTCATTGTTTAATTTGTACAAAAACCAAAACAAGTGTAAAAACGAGACGTTGTGGGGTTTTTTTAATTTACGGGGGTTATGTGTGGAACTATTTTTTTGGCCTGGAGCAGTGACTTCCAGTCTTGTCGTCACTGTGAGGTTTTGCAGTCAACCAGCGGAGACTCCAGGACAGAGCCAGACTAGCTCCCCGTTTCCCATCTTTATGCTAAGCTAAGCTAACCAGCTGTTGGCGCTAGCAACATATTGAACAGACAGATAATGAGAGTGGTGTCAGTCTTCTCACCTAACTCTTGGCAAGAGGGCAAAGAAGCATATTTCCCAAAATATTCTTTTATTATAGGTCTTCAAATTGTTAATGTTGGCTGACATCTAATACTCTCCCTGCCTTCTCCAGCGTACACCTTCTTCTACAAGGGTTCCAAGTACTGGAAGTTTGACAACCATCGCATGAAGAGTGAGCCAGGCTACCCCAAGTCCATTCTGAGAGACTTCATGGGCTGCAGCGTGGATCTGGACCAAGACAGAGACACGGACACAGGCTCGGGACCCAAATTCCCAGACGTGAACCGGCCACCGTTCAACCCGGACGCAGGACGCGACGCCGATAAGGGCAAAGACCGGGATGGAACGGATCGCGGTGGAACGGACAAAGACACGGGCAAAGGGTCAGACAGCGACAAAGATGAAGACAACCGTGAGGGCCGCGAGGAAGATACCAACGAGGTGGACGTGGTGCTGAAGGTGGACGACAGCGAGGAGCGGACCATGAACATCCTGATGGTAACCATCCCTCTGGTCCTGGTGCTGTGCATCCTGGGACTGATCTACGCCATCATCAACACGCTGCAGAGCAAAGGGGCGCCGCGGCTGCTGGTGCACTGCAAGCGCTCGCTGCAGGACTGGGTCTGACCCTTGACATTAGGGGACACTGAACTGAAATTGAACCTTAGACACCACCCTCCTCTGATCCAACCCTGTTCCCAGTGATCCGTCTGTCTCAAGTCTCTGTGCTCAGTGGCTCCTGCAACTCTTAGTACATGTGGTAGTAGATCCAATACTGTACTGATTCACACACAAACTACATGCAAGCATAAATAATGTCTTACATATACACACACACCACCCTAACATCCTCCTGTCTCCCATGGTGCTCTACAATGCGTTGAGTGTAGTCTATTTATACGAGAGAAGTTTGCACATTGTTTTTTTTGTTCTTGTTTTTGTTTTGGTTCATTTTGTGTGACTTATTGTTGTTAGTATTATTTCTAAACCAGGAAGGCCGTTCTGTTCTCTCTCCCACCTCTGCACCCCCCTCCTCCTCCCCCCTAATCTCAGTAGGGGCTTTTTCTCGCCGTCAGGTCGGGCTCTGTAGTGTTCTTTCCTCCTCTCATCGTCTTCTGCTTTGTCTTACCTCCATCTTTTCCCTTTTCTCTGTAGCAAAGTATGTCATGGGATGGAGGGTGAGTTAGAAAGAAACAGGGTTTGGTCACAACAGATATTTCACTGTAGTTTACATTAAGAGGTGATGGTGATTAGGTTGTGGTTGCAAGAGTGGATCAGAGTTCAGTTTGTTAGTAATACAGGCACTGCGCTGGTTTTAAAGGATAATTCCAGTTTATTACAACTTAGATCTTATTTTTAATGGTAATTTTAATTGTAATAATAACATTGTACTCATCAAGTTAATTGGGAATGTGGCGATATTGCTAAAATATGTCGTTCTTACAGGCTTTCAACAAACCCCCAGGTTAGCCAAACTTATTTGGAAGAGAAACTGAAGACAGATGGTGAAACTATTACCCAAACTGTGTAAACATAAATCAGTTTACAGACCAGCTTCCTTGTTCTACTTCGACCTACCACACTTGCCGTAGTCGTGTAAGGATTACTTATTATTTGGGTGTGCTCACTTTTGGCTTACCACCAAATAAAGTGGTTTAGATAATCTGTCTAACATGGGGGTCTGTTTAAAGGATTGTTTTGACATTTTGAAAAATACACTTAATCTCCTTTTTTGTGGACAATAAGATGACAAGATCGATATCACTCTCATGTCTGTAGCTGCAGCCAGCAGGCAGTTAGCTTCTTAGCATAAATACAGGAAGCAGGCAGAATCAGCGAGCCTGGCTCTACCACCTCTAAATTTTATTCATTAACACGTTATACCTTGTTTGTTTAAGCCATACAAAATTAGTAAAAATTTGAGGTGCCAATAGGCAGTTTTTTTGCGTCGGACAGAGCTCGTCTCCCCCTGCTTCCAGCCTTATAGCGAACCAGCTACTGGCTCTAGCTTCATATATAGTCTACAGACATAAGAGTAGTATTGATCTTCTCATGTAACGTGCAGCAAAAAAGCAATCAAGCATGTTGAATTATTCCTTTAAAGCCAAAAAAAGGACCTAAATTGTAATAAATAGTAAGTACCTTTAAATTCAGACTACTACTGCCTTGTTTTCCTTCGTGTGCTCACGTAGTTGGACAAGGCATACCTTCTTTTTTCTTTTCCTTATTTGGAAACCATTTAAAGACCTCTTTGGCTGAAAGGGTAAACAGACTTTAAAGGGGAGCTCTTTCCTTAACTTTCATTTATGTGGCTAATTCTCAGAGAGCCCCCTTTCTGTCAACAATAAGACCTTTCCTTTGTGCTACAGAGGAGACAGCCTAATGGCTAATTTAGAAAGTCAGCTCACTGTGAAATAACACAAGAGAGGGAGCATTCATTGCTGTGTGTGTGTGACATAAAATAAAGGAGAAACAAAGCAAAACCACGGCCTTTAGCTTCAGAACAGGATGTAACACCACAAATGCAACACAGCAGTCACAGGGTGCAGCTAATGTACCATGAAGTTTATAATGGACTTTTTACTGCTAGTGCTTTTGAAAGGACAATTTAAGAAAATTTCATTGATCACCTGTGGTCTATCTGTTGTAAATATAGCATAGTAAGCACCAGGGTGGGCTCGGGCAATGCAGGCTCATGTGAACACAGACTAATCCTCTTCATTAAAAAACAGCAGGTGTGTGCAAGTGCTGTTAACCCCTGTGACCCCTAAACTAAACCTTGAACTCCCAGAAGCAAAACACTCCACTCCCTTTTCATCTCACAAGAACAGAGATGGGATGAAGGGGAGTGTGGGCACAGACAAATGTCCATCTTAACTACGCATTATATCTGTTAATAGGACCATATCAGTGTTTTTGAACATTGTTTCTACTTTACTACAAATCATTGCCAACCATTTTCAAATGCATGCCATTGAGTTTTACAATTTTGTATGTATTTTTCCTACTGTTCCCAGGCAGCCATTGGTTTTCATTTATATTTATATAAATTCACCTAGCAGACTATTTTGAACAAAAAAATAATGTAACTTTGACCAAACTTAATGTAGACTTCACTTGGATGGATTATACAACTGAAGAAAGTTTCAAGAGTCTGCGTACAGATTTTATACTGTACATAAATGAATGGAAACCAATGGAAGCCGTGGAAATATACATTGAAATTAAAAAAAAAATAACAGCATGCATTGCAAAATGGTTGGTGTAAAATAGTTGAATAGTCCTATATAATCCTCTTTTCTGAAAAGAAGAGAAACAATATTATGGAGCCCCGGCGTGGCCATAGAAAGATAAAATTATACATTAAGGCCATGTTTTACTACATCAAGCGCTCGAAATGATACAGTTCGTTCCCACGTTTTGTTTAATTTGGAAAGTCATACGAGTTAATCAAAACGTGGGAACGAATTGTGTCTCATGTGCAAAACAATCATCAAAATGTGGGAATGATTTTTTTTTTCTCTCTATTGCCACTCCGGTTCTCCGTACAATAATCATCAAAGACAAGATATTTTCACTTGACCCATTTGTGAATACATTTTCAAGAATTTCTTGGGTCGGATGACATCTATATACTTATGAAATGAGCAGCACTATTTCAGGATATTCAGAAAGTGTAGCAGCAATGAAAAATGTAAATTATCTCATCATCGCTATTTTAAAAAAATAAATCAAAATATGACTTTGAGTCTCCAAACCAGGCTAAAATTAGAGTGTAGGAGTGGACCACTTTAGAGTGTGACGTCAAATATGAATGGGAGGAAGGCTTATCTGAGGTAGCATTAAGAAGTAAGCTGCCAATCTGACCAGAGGGGGCTCAGCTCACCCGACTCAGGTTACACAGATGTGGACGGGGAGAATGGGGAGGGACGGAATTTTCTGCAGCTGAGACAAGGGAAGGGGGAGGGCGGCTGACCTCGTCTCCCTGAGCATGCAAAGTTTGGATCTCAGGAATAAGGAGGGGTGGGAAGAGAGGACTTTGATGGCTCTATCCCACTGGCAACAGCTCTTGTGACCCAAATTCTTCTGCTAGCTCAACAACGGTATTAGCCAGAGAGGAAGCTTTAGCTTACAATAGGTGACAGACCTGTTTTTTAGGAGTCTAAGTGCTGTGCTTGTAATTTTGAATGTACCCCATGACATGTTTTAAAGCCTGCATAGATTCCAGTTGTGCCCCACAAGCAGTAGCAGTTTTGCTTCGTCTGTCTCTCTCTCTTTTGTGCCAGTCAGACTGTACGTTGACAGACAGTGCAGATACATAACACTGCTGTTTCGATAGGCCTCCGGCTAGGTGGAGACAGGTTGAGGTGAGACACCTACGCAGGCAGAGGTAAAGTTAACAGGACACTTGTACTGAAAGGAGGAAAGGGAAGAGCATAATCAGCCGTCACCAGAAGTCTGGAGATTGATCTGTGGCCAGTCGATAGCGGTTGCCAGGAAACGGTGTCCTGTGTCCATCGCTCACATACTCATCATCAGGATTGGGAGGGGGTGCTTTTAACGCTAATCAGCGTTAAAAGCACCCCCCCCCCTCCTCTCTCCTCTCCTGTCCAGCTCTTCCATTGGTCCTACAGGCACATCAATGAGTGCTTAAACAGCCTAGTGTCTGGACAGACTCGGAAAATGCAGACTCATTGCACTAGACACAACGTTGTGTGTTTTTTTTTTTTTTTTAAATCAACCCTCCTTTTCTCCTCTGTAACCTCCACACAGAGAGCCCACAGGGAGTTAACCACTTCAAAGCGGATCTAACCACTTCAAAGTTGAAAAAGTCGAGTGTACCTTGAAATCGCAGTTTCAGCGATTGGGCAGATTGAGAGATTCTCTGTAAGGCGACACCCATTGTCTCAGGACACAGAGCAGAAGAGAAATATCGAAAGGTTAGGAAAGAAATCTGTCATGGCTGATTGATGCATGTTTGTGTGTTTGTGCGCGTGCCGAGGTGTTCAGTTAATCAGCTTTACTCTCCATAAGCGAGGCCTTTTTTCTGACTGTAAATCTCCCACACTCTCTCTTTATCCCCACCCCTCCTCATACTCAGCCCAGCCCTCTAAGCCCGAGGGAATCATAATAACAACAATGGCTTTCTCTCTCTCACTCACATTCTCCTCCCCCTATTTTCTCTCTCCCCAATACACACACACACACATTATTGTCTTCCCCAACCTCACCTTCCTCCCCTCCTTCCTGCTCTCTCCTCCCCTGTAAGGAAGCTAGACCAGGCCATGGTCCAGGCCATGGTCCAGGCCATGGTCCAGGCCAAGGTCCAGGCCAAGGTCCAGAGCCTGTTTTTAGATCTGCCTGCCTAGTTCAGCAACATTTAACACTGTAGAAGGATTCACTTAAAAACACCGTATCTGTCAGGTTTGTGTTTGGTGAATGCAGTCGTGGAAACAGGATGTCACATTCAGATTTAAAGTTGCAAAGGCAAAGTTCTTTTATGTTAATGCCTTGTTCGTTTTGAAGTAAGGTCAGGACATCGCTGAGCTTTCATCCCTCTCAGGATGTGTTTCTGTAAACACTGCATGTTAAGCGTTCCTTTATGCCTTTTTTTTGTCTTTTATTTTACTGAACATCTCTGTTAAAATCTCCACAATCACTGAGAAGGCAAGTGTTCTTCTAGCTGTGTCTGTGCTCTCCACTCTGCACTTTTTTGCGTTTCAGCTTCCCTAACAACTACAAGCTTCAAAAAGTCATTGCATCAGCCCTGTGCAAGGTCGGAACTCTACCGGGGGAAAACCAGATCAATACATAAAGGACTGAAAAGATCAAAGAAAAAAAAAAAGGAACAAAAATCTGTCCAACGTGACATACAGTACAGTCTGTGTCAGTTTCACTCTTGTCAACTTTGTGGGTTATGATGGCTCGAACCCAAAGGATTGTGGGTTGTCCAGATGCTTTTCTCTTTTCCCAGAGTGCATCTCACCTTGCTCATCGAGCCCATCCACTCTGAAACCACTCGTTGTAAATCACCACTCGGCCAACTCACCTACTCACTGCGGGATGAAACCGGAAAAGATGGCTGACAAATGACTTTCAGCATCCAGCATTCAGCGTTGCTTTGGCCCGGATGAGTGCAGCGTATCAGCTCTCATTGCGCTTCAGACAGGCACTGAAACTGTTGAGCAGCCCACTCGAGAAAACTGTTCTCATCCACTCATTGCAGCTACAGTAGAGAGTAGATGTCGTTGCATTCAGTAAATTCTCTACTGACCATCAATAAGGAACTTGACATCTGACACAAGGCCCTCTTGAGCTTCTCTCTTCATTACCACGGTTCACTGACTTTCTGAAAAAAACTTTACCATAATCCCTGACTGGGATGAGAGGGGGTGAAAAAATACAAAAAAAGGAAGCAGCAGTCAATCAAAACAGATGAGGTATTTTGATTTTATTTTGTGCATTTTTGTTCTCTCCAAACTTGATAAGACATTTTTTGTTAACATTCCAATTAGTGTTTTTTGATTGGTTGTTAGTGGGGTTTTTTCTGTAGAAAATGTAACATTTTATACATTTCTGTTGTGTGTTCACCTCTAGTTGAGTGTGTTAACAAGCCATGCTGGACATGTACACATTAAAAATTGCTCTGAAAATATTTAAAGTAGTTTTTTTTCAAGCTTTTCTACAGTGACTGGTGCAGTCTGTACTTTCTGAACTAGCTGCAGAGAAGAGAGAATTACAATTCTGCACACACATACAGAACACACACCCTCTACTCTCTTCCTGCGGTGAGGTCACTGTCCATAGGGCCTCGCTTCCTGTCTCACACGGGACAGGCAGCAGAGCGGCTTTATGGGCCATGGGAGGTGGGGAGAGAGAGGGGTCTGGCTGCCTGCCAGGAAGCCACATGAGCCGGGAGGAAGTTAGCAAGTAGCTTGGAGAGCCTATAAGAAACCAACAAGGCAATGGTGTCATCACACTGAGAGGAAATCCATTGTTCACAGCACCACAAGGCTTTTTTTTGTGATGGATTTTATCCAAACACCAAAATTACAGAACAGAGACGAGCGGCAGACTTTAATGAGATGTTTTTGTGACTGGGAGTAAGTTATTTCTAAGAGACACCTACTCACATCCCGTCGCAGGCGTAATTGGACAAAATTGTCTTCATCCGAGTCCTCGTGATCAATTAATGGAGGAGCCTGAGGGCTGCAAGCTCTCAATAGAAAGTCCAGAGTGAAATATATCTCACCTACTATCGGATGGTTGGTTGAAATTCAGTACATATAACAATGGTCCCCAGAAGGTGAATCCTAACTTAAAGGATACAAATAAATAATTTAATAAATAATAAGGCTAAGACATTACTAAAATAGCTGGGCACTGTAGTTTTTAGCAAACTTTAGTCAGTATAAGTAGGCCTACACATGTAGCTGCTGATTAGCATGCACTGGTGAGCATTTACTGCAGCAGCAAGGTGTATGTGGGATTGACTCAAAATAAGATGTCCATGCTCAGGGTAATGAAGGAACGCCCAGTGCAGCAGAAAGATGTGTTTGCAGTACTTCCGACAGGATTCGCTCAGCTCTACGTCTCATGTTTCATTGATCTGATTGGTTGCAGGTCTATCCAATTGCGTCCAGAGGCATTTTGATGTGTGTCCGTTGATAACGCCCCTTGGAAATCGACAATGAACTGAGAAGTTCCAGATTAATTCACATTTGCAAATTGGTCTGGCGATGTCAGGCTATCTGTAATCTGCTGCCCACTTGAAAACAACTCTGGTAAGAGCGATGAGCGTTAACGAAGACAGTAAAGTTGCGGGCTGCACAAGCGTAACAAGCTAAAAGATGCTAAAATGCTCTGTAGATGTGACTGGAACTGCAGAGTTGGGTGACATATGTGGGTTCATTACTATGAGAATCTTTTCACATTATGCATAATCATTTCAACCATTGTTAATATAAAATATTGATTAGAACAGCTTTAATGACGATTACCGGTCCTCCTGTTAGCCTATGTCAGAAATGTCCTATTTGGACTGTAACTTAGAATGATTGGTAACTATCAACATCTAGACTGAGTGTCTGTGTTTTGCTGGTCCTGTGTCAGATTATTGACTTGCTGGAGACAACAACCAGAGTCAGGCCTGTTATAATAATGGAGGAGGATGGATGCACAACCACTGTACAAACTTTCCAACCCCATAATGACCTACTTTTAAATGCGCTGTCAACCATTACAGGTTTTGTTTTTAAAGTCGGACATACCTCTGTAAACAAACAACTTTAATGGTGCGTGTCGCGTGTGTACACGGTATTTGAGTACATTGGCCTGCTTTGCACTGTGTTTACATGCTTTTAATGCTTTCCTGCTCTGTGTGTGTGTGTGTGTGTGTGTGTGTGAGTGAGTGTGAAGACTGAGTCTGGCCGGGATACAGCAGATATGCTACAGTTATCACCAGGTACACCCTGTGGAGTGCCGTAATTACTTGCAATCTCTTTCCTCTGGGTAGAAATTAACTCACTTTGAGCCCCACAACACACACACACACACACACACACAGAGGAAGTGAGAGGAAATCACTAGCAGCTACAGCTAATGACTCAGCTGCAAATGTCTGAATGTGGTGAAGTTGAACCACCTGTTAAATATTACTTTTACAGTAATACACCTGTTGGGCATCCTGTGTGCTGTATGCAAACAGGTAGGGATTTTAATGTACATGACAGGGGTTTAATATAGATTTAAAATTTAGTATGTTATGATTGTGACTTTCTACCAAAGAAACTGTCCCTATGAACAAGGTCCAGAGAAACCAGGACATTGTGTCTAGTAAGAGATTGTTGAATTTTTAGCTACGCTAGCGGTGTGGCTCTAGAGATGGCAATGTCAGTCAGTCGGGCCACCACTTTCGTATACCAAAACTTTGTTTTATGATTATAATACCTGCAAAATAAATGACAATTCCCATTAGCAACAGCTGTATTTTGTGCTTAGTGCAAATTAGCAAATGTTACCATGCTAACATGCTAAACTACAATGGATATGGTGAACATTATACCTGCTAAACATCAGCATGTTAGCATGGTGACTTTAGCATTTAGCTCAAAGCTGTGCCTTTATCTCCCCAGAGCCGCTGTAGACTCTGTCGAGCCATAAAAATGAAATTCCAATTACCTTTGGCTGTGTCAGACATTTCACAGGTGGCTATAGCAAAACCTAGTGAGATAAAACTTTAACTTTAATCGCTTTTGGTTATTGCAGTGAATTGACTCTTTAAATCCTTGGTCCTTGGACCAAGGCCTCTCTTTAATCACATTTTTGAAAAATTAGTGTTGAAAAGTAAAAAAGGCAAACTTTTATTACATAGAGCATGCATTGTAAAGCAATTTGGAAGAATGTAAAATAGATGTAGACAGGAGTAAATTAACTAAAAATCCAAAAGGACTCCAATGTTTTATTTTACTTTCCTTTCACAATTTATTTGGATTAGCTGATTAGATTAGATGAAACTTTAATGAGTGCTGGAGATGATCCGAGGCAGCAGATAATGGGACACAGTGAAAAAAAATAAGAGCAGATGAGCATGCATTAATTCAATGAAACCATTCAAGCACACTACAACATCTAAATAGAAAAAAGCATTTAGGAGTTACACAATTACAGCACGTAACCATACTAAGACAAAGAATAGAAAATATGACAAATATGGGATGGAACATGACAATATCTACCTATAAATGAAGGTAATAGAAATGTAATGAATGCAATATAAATAAAGCAAAAAACTGTGGTATCCCCATTGCCTGCTGAGAGTTCGTGGACATGTATTGTGTCAGACAACACAATTCAGTAAACCAGCCATAATGTTTTCTGTGTATGTGGTGTAGTATAAATTCCTCACCACAAAACACTTTTTTTTTTGCTTTTCTGTTCTGTCACATATCCCCCTTCTCTCCTTCACTTTTGTTGTTTCACAGTGAGGTAATGTTGAGGTAACATCTGGAGCTGTAATAGTGTTGAGTGCAGGGCAGCACAGGTTTACCAGTGTGGGAGCCGATGTGTTGGTCATAGCTACAGCATAGTAATACTTGTTATGCCCGGCTCGTTCAGGCCATAACAAAGAAGGGAGGTCCACAGAGCAGCAATTTAATTAAGCAAGTAATTTATTAAGATTAACTCAAAAGAAACAAAGCATGATGTGTGAAGTCAGCAGTCAGTGGTGAAGTGTGGGTGTTGTGTGCAATGAAACTGTGGGTTCTAATGTAAGGCTACATCCACACTAATACGTTTCCATTTTAAAACAGCGTTATAAACAAAAACGATCTCCGTATACACGAGCGTTTTATCACCGTTTCAGATATAATCTCCGTCCAAATATATATAGAAAATACTACAAACTTAGAACAGCAATGGAGAAAAGTAAGAGCAGAGATTTCTATGCTTGGACCCACGATGAGGTGGAACTGTTATTGAAAGTAAGTGTTGTAATTCGTTATCCATGTTGAATTAACCTCTGGTAGTCAAAGCTGATGTCGTTTGTCTTCTCCTGAAAAGAGTCACGTGATAGGGATGTGATGAATCAGGGAAACACATGTCATGGCTGATTAGACCCAATCAGGAAGCGAACGCGGGTCTGCGTCATTGTTTTAAAAACGTCTCTGTGTCCGCCCGTCCTCACTAAAACGCAAGGCAGTTTTTAAACTAAAACGGGGTCAGCAGTGTTTTAAAAGGTCTCTGTTTTAGGGGTTATAAAATGCTGGAGTAGTGTGGCCACTAGGCGTAAACGTAGCAAAATCTATGCATTTTAAAACAACAATGTATATAGTGTGGATGTAGCCTATGACTACAAGTGGCATGAACAAAGGATAAACTAAACACAAAGACTAAACACTAAGTAGGATGTAAAATCGAGCTTGTACTGAGTTCCAACTGCATAGTATGTGGAGTTTGTGTACGTGAGAAATACCCTTGTGTAAACTAGATTAGCAAGAATTTCTGAGTATGCGACGTGAGCTTACTGGACACACTCAACTGCCTCAAGATGCATTGCATCTCTTCAGACTGTGCAGACAGTCCATCACTCATAAAATAATTACGAATGATGGAAAGTGAATGTGAAACAGAAGCTACTCAGGACGTTAAGGTACAGTTAAGGGGAAAAATGCGAGAGCTCACATATGTACTGTAGAAAAAAAGTCATGTTTCTATGTCATTCCTCAGATGAATGAAGGCCAATTGCTGCAATTTAGCCAAAGGTAACTTTTAAATCAAAATTGAGACTTTTACTCTGTGATAAATTCTAGATCAAACCCCTGTGTGCTTGACCTTGTGTAGAGATGTCTAGCCCACTCAGCTGCTAAGGAAGCCCAGCTGGACTCCAGTATGGAACCACAAACACCACCTGGATGTACTCACAAAGTCCATATGGACACACAAGCATGCAAAGAATGCATGGATTTACACGTACAGATGCAGGTGCATGAGGACCGTGGAAATACCTATACCTAACTTGAGTGACAATGAAATAAAATTGCTTTACCGTCTGTTGACATATATTTTCATTATTTTCACTTCCTAATACCAGGAGCATTTTATGAGCCGTCAACATCACACAAGGACAATGCTTACTCAAAATTATGGTGATCAGTGTCATCTTGCAGCAGCAAAAATAATGTGGATGTGTGGTGACATACAATGCAGGTAAAGATCTGTAAAAAACAAACAAAAAAAAACTGGTAAAAATCTGTAAAATCCGAAGACAATGAGCATTGCAGATACTGCACATGTGTATATGTTTGTGTGGGTTTGGAAATGGCTCCACAAAACGTCCACAGTCACTCTGTCTCCTTTTCCGGAGAGAAAGTTCTGACCTCGTCTCCACAGCAGCTGAATCCAAAAGACAAGCGGACTCCTCACTTCCCCCAACCCCTTGTGTTATGAACCCATGCCCTCCACAGACCCAGGAGAGATGAGACACAATGGCGGGAGACGTATTCTCAAGCTGTTCAGTGTATTGCTCAATTTACATTTTGGTAACAATCTTTTTAAATGATAATTTCAGAATAATTACATAACTGTATGATTAAACAGATTAGATTGTCTTTGGTAAAACTGTAAGGGGAACATCTATTGCCTTTCTCACAGGTCTTTTCCATTATTATACCCTTACATCACTGTATCCTAGATGAACCGAAATGTTCAGAACATCTTTCACCCTGTGGGGAACATTTGCAGCCTAAGAAGACGAGCTGTCAAACGCTCTACATTCAGCTCACACATCAAAATCCACAGGGAAAACCGCACAATGGTAATGGGAAGACATACCTGGCCATCATGTTCTCCTGACTTTATATTACTGTCTCTCAACTTTTATTACATCCTACATCAACTGTTTGCAGTGGTTGATGTGGAACACTGTGCATGGATGTGCACTGCAAAGCCGAGACTACAAAGAGAACCCAGTTGAGGTGGTGAGAGTTAATGCAAACCTGCTGTGTCCGTATGTTTTATTATGATATGCAGTTCCCCCATCTGTACAATAAACCTGTATGCGTGAGTATGTGTTTACGCTCTTATGTGCGTGCATTAGAATGTGTATGGAGGTACAATCTGCAAAGAGCCTGGTTTCATGCTGATATTAAACCTATTATCATAACAACCGGCGAGAAAGCTCATAAAATTATGGGTTGTAATAAAGTTAATGAGCAAAACATCACAAGGGGACACATGGCGCGTGTATCTGTAGCTGTGTATGTGTGTGCAAGAACGCTATGAAGCTGTACTCTGTCAGAAACCAGTCTTCACAATGTAACAGGAGTACTGATGTGCAGTGTATTATTGTGTACCACATCACAGTAATGAATAGTATAAGGGATTACAATTTGAAATTCAGTCATTACTTTAGAGTTACTCATCCCAATAACACTTTGTTAATGTGACAGTTAGGTTGTTTAATTCAATTCAGTTTTATTTACATAGCGCCAAATCACAAATTATTTCAGGGCACTTTTCATATAGAGGAGGTCTAGACCGTACTCTTTACTGTCATGGAGAAAAAAAATAAAAAAATAAAGGATTATATCTGCACACTGCATTCAACCTCCCAAAACTCCCAACTGACGTGCAGTGGACCCAGTAGGACTTTTGGGGCCCTCGGGTGTCTGTAAATAATTTCTTTATTTTATGTCTAGTCTTCAGTCTTAAATGCATCCGTTTGTTGTGAGGGTGTGTGTGATTAGTGTGTTTATTGCAGGTTATTCAGCTGATATTGCAGAAAACATGCTCACAAACACAAAGATACGCTGAGCATCTGGATACAAGATTAGTCAAACATTCTCTACCCATGATTGGCTGCAGTCTAACAGCTGTTAGGGTGGCAAACACACACACACAGACAAACAAACGCGCGCACACACACACACACACACACACCTACATGACATTCACAATACCTTCATCTGGAGAAGTCAAGACAGGGACATCTGGAGCTGGCGGTGTCCAGCGAGAGGCAGCGTTAGTGGGTCACACAGCAGGAGGGTTGAGCTCCTGGTCCCTGAGAGGCTCTGGAGATGCTGTAATGTTTTCCAGGCAGCTGGAGCAGGAATGGTGAGGTGGGCTACTACCTAACAAGCAAAAAACAAACAGATGTCAAATGGAGAAAGGAATGAGTGTGTGTGTGTGTGTGTGTGTGTGAGGAAATGAGAAACTTTTAGGCACCAGGTGAAGTCCCATTGCGCCAATTCTGCTTTAGGGAAAAACAAAATCGTATTTACACTTGGTATTTGCCAATATTGTAAATAAATCATTTGTATCCAGAATTAACAAAAACATTAACAATCACTGACGACATTCAGGACAAGGACTCTTGATCAGGGGCACTTCAACGGGGTAAATAGTTGCAGCTGGGTTGAAAAAACATTTGGACATGAGACAATCACTACAGCGCCACATAAAAAAGGTGACTTGTGTCTGATCTAATACCATTCTAGTCATTTTACATCATGGATTATATCTACTGCTGCATGGCACAAGGCAAGATTGCTTGAAGGCACAAAGCAGGAAGATGTACTGCACTTTCACCATAAATAGATCCAACTACCGGCATCCTGTTTATAAGAAGCAATGGTACTCAGAATATGGTTCTATTTTGAGAAACATTAGCATGAGAAAATTATAATGATGTATTAATTATTTGGACCAGTCTCATGTGTTTATGGTGATAAAACCAAGGTATCCAAATTCATTTGGAAAGTTTAATGCGACATGTAGCAAATTAAATATTGCTCCGTTTCCATTTGCGTCTTCTTGCATTACATAAGAATGGCTTCTTCTGCAATGGTCTGATGGCGCTCACCATCATGCTGACAGAGATAATAACTCTTTTAAGCCCAGGCCTCTACATCTCAGCTTCTATTCTCCCCCATTTTCATCTTTTTTCATGGCAGAATCACTTCTCGGCTCATTCATTGCACTGTCGCGGCGAGCCTGCTCCGTCTACGTTTCCGCTTCTCCGTCAGATCCTGCCTGGGGCCAGAAGGATTCCTGTGATAGCATCCTCAAAGTTAAGATATGCCTGCACACTGACACACACATGAAAGAGAGCGAAGGAGAGGCTGTAAGTCAGCAGGAGAGAGAGCTTCTGACTCAGAGAGACGTGAAGTGTCAGGTCCCTGTTGGCGGTTTCAATTTGCTTGATTTAAATTATTTTAAATTTAAAACTGCAAATTACAACATAATGGAAAACTATTCTCTTTTAATTAGGTTTTTATAGGCTGGAAATGAAAAAGTAGTATGTAAATGTAGTCAAGTTTTTGAATTTCCATTTCCTGAATTTTTGTTTTCAACTAAAACATATTGAGCCAAACCCTGCTTCCAAGATGTCACTCGCTTTTTTTGATGTCTGCAACTTCACTCATTTTCTCTAGACAGCTGGTTATCAGTCTCTCCTTCCATTGGCCTAATAACTACTGTGCCCCTCTCTCATGTCTGCCACAGAATAAAGGATTCTTGTGCAGAGCGGGAGCAGTCTGGCATGACTCTCGCCTCTACATGCATTCCAGCCTCCATCTCATCTCAGCCCAGGGCAATGGCTTCAGTCTGAATGCACTCCCGACTGGCTGAGTGGGCTGAGTAGGTGGGTGCTTGTCTATCCGCGGTCTGCCTGCATGACAAGCTGATGGGGTTGATAACCAGCTAAGTGTGGGTGTTATATGGAGCTCAGGTTTTTCCTTGCCGAGTGTCTGACACTAGTCCCATTTCAATTTTAAACAGCCAGTGAGTTTTTACATGCATCCAACCCAGAGTTCGGCCTTTAGCAAAGATGCACACATAAGGTGTTGAATGGAAACAACCAAGATCTGTGGTGGTTTATATCATACAGTAATATTCAGAATTAAAATGTAACTATACCATCAAGTTCAGCTAGAACCCTCTCTCCCAGTAAATTTAAAAAATACAACAAGTGAGGGAACAACACCTGTGTAGTGTTTTTTATATAAATTTCATGATGTAGACAGGTCCCAACCGGTTGACTCTGTGTCAGCATTGGCCTCGCAGGTTCAGGGCTGATTTGAAATAGTAGATGGCGTGTTGAGCCATTTTCAACCCATGAAATGCAGATTTTTATATATTTGGTAAGAAATGTCAATATTAACAGCAGCATTGATGCGTTTCATCACAGTACAGTCATATCATTTAGTTCACAGCTCAAAAAACATGTTTAAGTGTGCAGTACCCCTTTAATAATTTTGGATTATTTTCAAAAACAAATGTCTGTCTTGCTTCTATGAGTGTGTTGACTTATTTGTTCATTCATTTATTCAAATAGAAGAGTGGAGAAGTGGATTATACTACAGGAACGGTATGAGAAGTCTCTGGACCAATATAAATTCAAACTGACCCCGGACAAAACTACAAACCGTTTACAGCCGCCTTTCAAGCCCACAGGAGTTAATTTTTGATACTTCAAATAGATTTTGGGTGGAAGCTATTTTAATGTTTGGCGTACGATAAGTGATGGGTCTCATGTTGCCACTAAGACAAGTTAGGAAATCTAAAAATAAGGTTAACTTCACCAACAGGAAATCCGTCATCTGAACAGCAGCCATCTGCATACTAATAAACTACAAATAGTACTGTAAAGAAAACAGTCCCAAAAACCACAGAAGGAAGTGAAATAGTCTGTGCAACACAGATGACTGGTATGACCTTTTGAAAAAGGTGCAGACGTGTCAAGCAATTTGACAACCCTCAACAGCTCTTTATCAATTCTTTCTTAGGTTTTTAAGTGATGAATTAAGGAGACAGGCCTACCAGGATGCACTGAAAACCAACCCAGTCTAAAGAAAACGTCAGCATTGGTCGATTGTGCAAACCCAGGATTTTGTCCAGTTTGTTTTATTTTGTTTCTTCAGCACAAGCCATGCGAGGTACTTTTGTTGAGCCATGTGATAAAATTATCAAAAATCAAAATTATTATTTTTATCAAATAAAATGATAAACATTTTGGCAATACAGTCAAAATGAAATATCTACTCAGTATATTAAAGTGTTGAGGGACATTTCCTAAATTACGGGCCTAATATTGTTTATAGCACTCAGACATGCATACCCTTGCCCCATGGCAGTTGGTATTGCGTATCATTGCCATGGTAACACTGACGACGTCAATGTGTTTCCCCCCAAATTTAAAGCTTTCCACTCAGAAAAGAAGAAAATCATGTCTATGCTTTTGCCAATGAAAGCACTACTATGTTCAACAGTTATGTAAGCACATTTTTCCAAATTCATATAAAAAGAGGGAATAAGAAGCTTTTGACAGCAGGCTGCCAGTGACAAAGCAATACCATCTGGCGAGGGTATGTTCATTTTTAGCGCTAGTACGCACAGCGCTTCCAACAGCTGAAAAAATATGTTCAGTTTGGAGCTACAAACAATATTTGGCCCATATTTCAGGCTTTACAATGTATCTGAACACTTTAATATACTGAGTAGATATTTAATATGCTTCAGTAATTGATGTTATTGATGAACTGTTCTTATTTGAACATCTCATGGCCAGCTGTGCTTTTTCTGGGTGCCAACAGCACCTTGGACGGCTCGTACTGGAATAACAAATTACAAAACGATGGCATTGGACGAAATCCTGGGTTTGCACAATCGACCAATACTGTTCTCTGGAGACTGAGTTGGAATAACTGAATGAATGAATGTACAAGCAAAGCCACAATCAATTGTCCACTCTTCAAATCACTCAAATTTGCACATCTCAGTTCCTACATGACTTCTGAATCAGGCCATTGCTGACATACTGGCTGTTTGACCTGCTGGATGTCTGTCTGACCCGCTGGCTGCCGGCTGGCTGAAAGGCAGCATTGTCCTTGCACTGTGACCTACCCAAATTGCATCCTTGAGATCACTAGGCCACGTTTCCGACAGAGCTGGAGGACAGGGAATACCATTCCATATGATATGTATATTAAATGCCTGAGGCAGTCCAGCTGGAACGTCAACATGAACAAGTCTGTCCAAAAACTACGGAACAGCTTTGAAAAAGAATGTAGCTTTGTGGACATGTTTAAAACATTTGAATATGGAATTTGCTGTTTAATATTGATAGATCCATTAGTTTACTGGATATCACACTGATTGTGGACTAAATCCAGACTCTGTTGCATCTATGTTTATTATTCATACAATGAAGCGGGTGTACCCATTGACCTGAAGGAGAGCTCCAGGAGCATTGTTTCAGCAAAAGCCAAGGTGTGGCAGTGTGACATGACGTCAAGGACCTACTATCCTACTGAAATCTCTCTCACCTTCACAGAGCTGATGCTTGCATGTACTGCACGACTTAGAGAGAGAGCAGTGAAAACACCTTCATCGGATCCATTTTGGCGCATATTTCAGCACCATGGACTAAAGGCTGGATACCCGACAAACATTTTGAAATGACGTTCGGGTCGGGTTCGGTTACGTCATTCTTGACATGGTGCTTCCTCAGTGCTGGGGTTTGTTATTTACGTGACAACACATGAACGCAGCACACAGGCGGTAAATAAAACAATCATGTAGCTGAACTAACGATGGAGGACGTCAAACAAAAGTGTCATCGGGGAAGTTTAAAAAAAAAAAAAAAACTACTGAAAACCCTGCAGGGAAACCTTCAGCAGACAGCTGTGCAGGAATGAGGCTGTGGATGTGATGCAGGTAAAATAAACAGACTGAACTAAAGACCTCCGCGTGGTTCTCACCTGCAGTCACCTGCAGCAGGTTGCTACTCATAAGTGAATCCAGCGTAGAAACAGCAGCTACAGCTTCCTCACAGACAGTATGGAGGCATTTTGATTTCCTCCAGCTTACATTACCTGCAGCGGGCTCAGGTCGGGTTCTGACATAAATAACAGAATGCCTGTCGGGTTCGGGTCGGGCTCAGTTATTACTCTCTCGGGCTCAAGTCGGGTTCGAACAGAAATATGCGTCCCGAGCCGCACTCTACCTTGGACAGAGAGCGGACTCTGCTCTGTCATTAGTCATTTGTTTAAACTTCACAGAAAATAAAGAATGCATTGAATTACATGATAATTTCTAGTAGGTAACCAAGAACTGTTCAAAACACAGCAAAACATTTGTGTGCACTGAGGAGGGGACACTGGCAGCTATTTTAAGGCGATACATGTAAAATTAGTTTATTTTTATTTATTTATTTTAAAAAGTCCAAGATATGGCAGCCGCCATACCTGCCATACCGCAATTTACGCCTATGGAGAGCTCCTATGTTCCTATCATCTTCAAAGTTGGAGTGCAGGACTTGTACATATAAATGAATGTCCAATACATTCAAGCTGTTGCAAGACGAGTACACGCAATGCTGATTAAGCCTAAATCTCTGTATTTCACAGTATACCAGAGTTTTTAAATCTGATGTCTGACATTCCTACCCTGGCGCACTGGTAGTGATGCATTTTACATCAACCAGCAATGAATGGCTTGCCACAGAGAGAGAGAGTCACATCAACAGAAGTTCAAAATGCTTGATCATCACATGATTCACGTAGACTTCAGATAGTTCTCTACATGGCTGAGGGGAGCAAGCATCGTGACAGAGTAGCTACAGCAACTAGGAGTATGGAGGAAAAACCTAAGAAAAGTTTCTGATGCTCCAGATAAAAAAAGAAACTGCGTTCAGAGGAAGGATTACAGTAAAAAAAATAAAAATAAAAATAAAGAAAGCAATGGACAGCAAGGACAAACATGGATAACCATTGGTGTAGCTTTTCCTTGTTCCTTCCTTTCCCAGTCTCTCTTCCATCTTCAGGGTTGCTCGGTAAACACATGGATGTATAAAGAGACCTGGATACAGCGTCGAAGGTGGGGCCCCATTCATTCCTATGAAAGCTGCGCAGTGATGCATAAAGCCAAAAAAAGTTCGACTTCCTGGGTATAAAATTACCCGGATCTTCCACACAGCTTCCGTGTTGTACGGCCCATGGAGCAAGTGCACTAACGCTTCCTTCTGCCCCGCCTCCCAACCGCTCGGTCTCAGGCTCATTCACATGAATGGCAGTGACTCTATAACTCTGGATTCGGCTATTTCTGCATTTTACAACTTTTAGGACATAATGATTTAAATAAGGGATATTTAAGTGTGTAATGATTTGGCCACTATGTCAAATTGGCTTCAAAGCCTGGCACACTTCCTGGGGGCTTGGGTAAACAGTGGAATGCTACAGTCAACAGCTTAATGCTACATGGTAAATAAAGTTCTTCACCTGGGCGTCTGCCCGTCTGATCACCAGCGTGATTGACCGCCGCAGCGTGACGTCTGGTTGCATTTCTCCAAAAGTTGATTCTGTTAGCTGAAATGACCTATTCATGCATGCCAAAGTGAGTTTTTAAAAGTCAGAAATCTTGCCATCCTGGCAGGTAACTACTTGAGTCCTTGGTACTCAGCAACAACATTATGAACCTCTGCAGAAATACAATATCACCATCTATTTTAACATTATTAATTGGTAGAATGAGACTCAAAATCATTTCATTGTATTCCCATTCAAGGTGTTTTTTTAAAATAAAGTTAGGATCAGATGTAGTAAAAAGAGGTGGATGTATCAGCACCAAGAGACGCAAGAATGCATGCCATGTGAAAACTGAATGAGACGCAACAATAAGGACATTATTGCCACCCCAGTTATTCTCTGTTGGCATGGAATGTGTTTGGTATTGTGTTGTCTTGCCATTTCATCTGGCTCTGGAAGTCAGAGATAGTAAGTGAGCAACCACCTCTGTTCTGACCACTGACTTACATCCCTGGGGAGATACACACACACACACACGGCAACTTGGTAGATTTATAGGGCTATTTATCGCGCCAGTCTGCCGTCTGTCTAGTCCTCATCTATTCTTGTCATGCAGCTGCGTAGGTGTGGATTAAACCTCTTCCTGGATGATGCACACCACAAGTACATCTCACTTAATGAGAATTGATACTATTTAAATGTTACGCGGCTAGACCTGGCTGGAAATATTAGGAAACGATGGTCATGTTCTGCATGTTGCAACTACCGCACATGCTGAAACAACCAGAGATAATTCATGAGAAATTGTCTTCCTTGGGTTCTCTGGGGGCACATCGCCCTGTCTGGTTCATGACCTTTGTGCGTGTCATCTTCTCTACCTCTTTGTTTTTCTCCCTCTGTGTACGATCTAGTGCTTTGCAATGGAAGCAACAAGAGGGATGCTACAATAGAAGACACACTCCCACCCAACCCCATAACAAGCGTAACCAGCATGTGAGGTTTGCGGTTTTAAAATAAGTACATCAAAACAACATTAAGTACAAAAGGAGAGGGCGAGTTAAGAATGTCAAAAATGAGCCTTAGGATGTAATGAAGTGAGACCTCAACTACAAGCAGACAAGAGGTGGGGTGGGGGTGGGGGTGTTGGCAGGGGGATGCAGCCAAAAAAGGCTAAATTATAGGCCTCCTGCCTAATCAGGGGAATTGCAATGAAGCCTATATCCCTTAGGACATGGGATATTCTGCATTGTAAACAATGGATTATGTTTGTGGGAGTCTTGTGTGCATGTTAGTACTGCTTTGAGCTCATGTGATGTTTTCCCTGCTGGCTACAAGTTGCAGGTGTCTGACAGTGACAGATATAGTATTGTATGTAGTACAACACAGTGTCTCTGACTTCACTGTGAAACAAGGGACAAGTTGTTGAAAGACAATCTTGTCGGCATGAAGAATCCCCCCGTATGAATAATTCTGTCAGATTTTGCCTGTGTCTCGGTGTGAGGTAACTTGTACTGACAAAAACAAGACTCAGAAATGTAGTTCTGTAGCTTTTCCCAGTTTCAGTCAGTAGCCATAGAGGCCAATCTGATGTCATACTGATTTAATGGGCATTACCGGTAAGTGCTTAATTTGTTCATTTGTCACAATTCAGATATTCACACACACACACAAAATATTCACTTGTACTTTTTTTTTTTTTCCTTTTTAAGATGCACTCAGGGATTTGTGCATTGATGATTTTTGTTCCCTAAGTGGAGGCTCTTGGGCAGCACTTCCTCTCAGAATTGGCCAAACCTAAATGCAACCATGGCTGTAACTGTTATATTAACTGTCAACAACATAAAGCGTTGAAGGAAAGGAATAAAGGATAGGTTCAGATTTTGTCAAGACAATCTTACTGTAATACAATACTCACATGCCCATTTAAAGAGTTATTAATCACTGATCATTCCTCCTCTCCATATTCATCATAAAGTGATAAATCTATATATCAGCTACACTGTAAAAGATGGGGGACAAAATCCCTAGTCCTCGTTCTGTGCAAAAATAAATACTAAATTTCAGCTAATATGAGGCTCCAGCTGTCTGTTAAGATTTATTGTTGGGTTGTTTTTTTTTCCCCCAGCAAAAAAACTTACATGCCACTACCAGGACATACCCCTCCACCGCAGCTCAGAAAAGACATTTGTACTAAAAAAACAAAATTTGGAAAATACCTATTTATTAGCTTAACTTCAGAATTCAGGATCAATTATTTTCATTGAAATCACTTTTATCACTTGGGAGCAGCAGAACAAGCTGAAAACACAGAAGAAGGACCCAAATGCAGACAGTAGTGAAGGCTCAAAGCAGTTTCAAAGGCGTATTCATGGCTTACTTGATACCAGTAGGCAGGCAAACAGGAAGGTAAGTCCAGGTACAGGAAACCACATGAACACTGGAAATACGTCCAACACGGGCGCAACGCACAAAGACCACAGAACACACATCTAAACACAGGACAATGGACCAACAAAGAACAAACCACAGAGACTGGTATAAATAAGGTCGAGACTAACGAGGGAAATCAGGGGCAGGTGTGTGATGGGGAACAGGTGAAGACAATCAAGGAGAAAGACACGAGGGCAGGAACACACTAGAAACAAGAGACAAGACTTCAAAATAAAACAGGAAACCAAACAAAGACTACAGATCATGACAGTGTTTTGCCATTGTTAGCTAGCTAACGTTCCCTCAGATGCAAGGACATAAAATGGATCAGTTTTTGAAAGGAAAAAGTGATGTGGGAGAAACCCTGTGCCAATAAAAGCTCTAAAACGTGTGGTGAGGGAATATGACCTTGAATACATTACATTTGGATTCATAATGGCAGACAGTGCAAAGCACAGTGTGTTGAAATCCTGTCAAATGAGACTCCAGAGCACACACACAAAGCAACCGAGATGTCATGGTTTTTTTTCTCATTTATTTGGGAAGGTGGTTCTCGGAAATGTTTTAACAATCAGAAGTGGGCCTTAAGTTACAAAAGGTTGACAACCCCTGTCATAAGGCTTTCTGAATTAGATAGATGGTTGTGGGTAAGTCCACATGGCTGCTTTAACCAGATGCTCCACAGGCTGCATCAGGAAGGGGAAGCCACATAACCAGTGAAGACCATTTGATCCGAACAACTTCTGTGGTTATAGACAGCCAGCTGCTGGACACTTCGTTCTGCGGTCCAAACCCATCTGCCCACCTTTTAAAAACCATTGTAACTCCATTACATAGCTGCTGTGAATAACTCCTCGTGACCACACACACACACACACACACACACACACTACTACACTGTTCTGTCACCGATGCTTTCCTTTTCTTCTTTCCCAAATACTCTTTTTCTCAGTGCAGTCAGCGAGAAAGCAAGTTTTCACCCAGATGTAAAGATACACAAATCATGTTTAAGTGTGTAACGAAGCCTAAAACAACCCCCCAAACTACTGTTATATTTCCGGCAGATTAGACGCTTCACAGCGGGTGGAACCACTTTGCGCATGTCAAAAAAGTTATATTCTGATTAAATGCTTCGGGCATGTAAAGGCACATCTTATCGGATCACTTTATTTCCATGTAAACAGTTAAGCTGGAATCTCTAATCAGAATGATTTCAATCGGGTTAAAGAATTATTGTAACCGCAGGTAATGAGGATTTTTCATCACAATTTTTGTGGATGAAATTAAACCTTGGCATTTCTGTCGTCTCTTTTTGAGTGATTGTAATAAGCTGGTGAGTCACATAGTTGGTGCTCATAAGGACTTGGACATATTGATCCTAAAGATCAATGGCCAGTCAATTTGTTTAAACCCACGAATAAGAAAACATCAGCAATCTCTCTTTTACCTTTTTCACACAGAATACTGCAGACATTTCACTCATGCATGCACAACGGCCTATTAGAGCAACCTTTCCATTTGGAGGCTTGTGTGTGTGAGAGAGAAAGAGAGAGAGTTAGCCAAGTCATGAGGTCAGCCAGTCCACTGCCCCTCTCCCCTGGCACAAAGCATTGCGGGTGGTAAGCCAGAATATCGTCCTTCATGGTAAACAGAGAGATACTTGTGCACCCTTTCCAGTAAAAAACAAACAAAAAGAAGAAGTGTGGGACGTGATTAGTGAGGAAACTGGCAGCTTTATCTAGACCCACTTCTCACTGGAGTGCTCTGTTTTCATGTCAAAACATCACAGACTCTCCTCAAACAATATACTGGACCATTTTCATCATTTCTATAGTGCAGTATATACTGTATGTGGATCTAGTCTGTGAAAGTATTGTAATGTTGTCAGTCAAGGAGTTGCAAAGTACCATAATTTGTTTTAAATGGTGCTATCAATCTTTTTGTAGAAGTAGGCGTCACTTTTGTACATATGTCATTTTGGAATGAAGCTCTTTAATTATTTAGAGACCAATTAGTCAAACCACACAGCCTGGAGCAAATGCAGTTGTGTAAAGTGAGCTAGGCTGATCAAAAAGGGTTAGAGGTAGAGTGGATATTAATCTACCATGCCATGTTTACTGCACACACAGAATAGAAAAAAGGAGTTTGCATTAAAACCTCAATTATTTTATTTCAGGGGAAAAAAGTGGAAAAGTGGATGAATGAATGGTTTTCAGTTGAAAACCAGAGCATGAAATTCATTTGTGCATCCGATGAGGATTCTGCGCTGTGAAGAGTGCGTGTGATCTTTATTATTAAAGGTTAACCCATTATTTTGAAATGTCAGCATGTGCCATGTGATTGGTTGAAAGGTGAGGAAGTGGAAATTCTTTTCTCACAGCTCTGTCATGAAAAGTGTCATTATGAGATGAAAGTGTCACCGCAAAGTCTGAATTTTTTAAAGGGCAATACAAATGAATGGCAATAGAGTTAAGCTTTAATGAGAATCAATAAATTATGAAATAATTTATTGATTCATATTTCATGTGTATATTTACTGTATTACTCACATATCAATACATTATTTATTTCATAATGTGTTGTCTTGTTTATTTATTTATTTAATATCGACCATTTCCTCATTCTGTATAGTCCCACTGTGTCCTCGCTCCAATCTAGACAAAGTGCCAGACAGAGTTCATTATGAAGATCCCAAAAGGAACACTGGTGGGATCATATCATCCAATCACACTAATCAGGAAATGAGTCAGTGTTACCAAGGAGACCAGTTGCCAGAGTCACTGAAGGCAAGGGCACAGAGGACTGCTCTGACGCACGCGCATACACACACACACACACACACACACACACACACATAAACAAGGATGCATAGATTTTCCAAATATCAGTAACACAAGAGACTGAAAACTTCAAAGAAAGTTAAATTCTTTACGGGCATCATTTTCTGTTACTGTGCACCTGCTTTAACATGGGGTCAACTGTAGTACTACTGACAGTAGTAGACAATATCTTAAGCAATTTAAAGGAAATGGCAGACAAAGCGCTTCACACTAATTGCAAGCTCTAGACACAAGATTGGTATAGTGATGCTGGTAGATCTGATTAAATAAGCGAGCAATGTCAGGTAAATTACTGTTTCAGTTTTTGTGAATACTTCGTAGTTTCTGGTATCTTTTGCAAATAACACAACATAAAAGGATGTCAGGATAATATAAGTCAAAATGATCAGTTAAAGTGTAAAATGCCAACAATGAAGTACTGCAAAGCATGTAATGGCAATGGCAGATTGTTAATAGCTGAAATGATTTTGGATGTTGCTGTTCGAGCATGTTAAACTTTTCATTGTTTCCAAAAACGCTAGTGAAACGTAACTGTCCATCTTATTTTTGCTCCTTTAGTTCGTCCACCCCACCCTCTTTCTTTGATCCCTTGTTCATCCATTGATCTCAATCTCTATCTCAAGTGTAGGTTGGTGTTCCCATAATTACTGCCCCCTACTCTATCTCTCACACTCATACGCGCACATACGTTCACACACACACACACACACACACAAAAACACAAATCAGACAATAAACACAAGGTTTTTACATTTCAATTCTTCCATGTCTCTCATCTCCATTTATGCAAATGACAGGGCTTCATCAGATGGAGTCTGCCTACCCTGCCTGACTGTGGCGATTCTCTTGTGTTTCAGAGGATTTCCATATGGCCTACGCACAGGGACACTGCGCCATGGGTGGTAGACTGACTGCAGTTCATTGAAAGGTCATCAAGTGAACAGGCGTATCTTGTGTCATACTGCCTGCTCTGCTTATGGGTGTGTCTGTTACTGTACTTTTTGTGTGTGTGTGTGTGTGTGTGTGTGGTCATGAAAGGTTGAGGCTTCATACTAAGATTGATTCAGTGTCTATTTGTCACTCAGCGAGCGGACTGCAGGCAACTATGGGGGTTGGGACCATCAAATTTAGATGAGAAAGACCTGCTGAAGATGTATATTGAAATTCAGAATTCACTTATCAGCTGCAGCTATTGGTAAATAAAAAGGAGGGCAAGCTACAGTGGGACCTCCAGTCAGTTACCATTATAAGGCACACTGTGACAATTTTGCCAACAGTTCTATTACATTTTATTTTCCCCTTTTAGTGTAAAATGCCATTTTGACACAAATAAATGCCCATTTGCATACTCTATCTGTGACATACATCGATATACATTGAGTTACCAGTTTATTAAGTACACCGGCACAATTAATAAATGCACTGGTTGTCAACCTTTTTGGCGTGTGACCCTTTAAAACCAAGCATTACTCAGTCGTGACCCCTTGTCAGAGGTTTGACATCTATGAGCTGTGAGCAGATCAACCAAAGGGCGATGTTCCCTCCTCTAACCATTTCATTTTCATAGGTTTTAGTGTCCTGAAACGGTGAAGCTAGCTAGAATTTCACAAGAAAAAGCGATTTGAGAAAATTTTATTTATTTATTAATTATCTTGTATACAGCAAAAATATTAATTTTTCTTCTTTCCTATCTTATCAATCATCTTGGGACCCCTTGGGGAATCTGTACCCCCAGATTGAGAACAATTGATCAAATGAAATCCAATACAACAGCCCTGCAATTAATATGTTCACTTGATTAAACTCTATAGTAATTTTGAATACTGTACAATGGAATCAACACCTGTCTGCAGTGTAGTGTAGTGTAACAAATTATAAATACAATTTCAGTAATAATATTACATTTACCCCCCAAAATAACTCGTTACTATACATGTAACTCAGTGTGTAACAGTAATTTAACTTTTATTCAGTTTTATATTGGGAAAGCTCTTAGTAATGGTAGAAGCACAAGGCAGTTAGCATGCGCAGTGATAGCCGCCATAGCTAAAAAGATTAGGAAAATAACAAAACAAAACAGCCTGCTATAGAAATCATTTAATAAACAGAAATTTCAGGTATGTCCAGCTCAGCCCACCACAATGGTTAGTAGGTGGGAAGCCAGATAGGGTTCTTATCCATGTTGCTGCACTTGCGACCCCTACTGAAAAGCTAAAACTATGAGTCACGGCGGTAGCACATGTTTCTCTGCAGCCCTATCCAGGCCAACAGTAAAGTTCGCAATGACAAGGACACAAAGAAAAGTGGGTATTCCAAATGCACACCTCCCTCTGAGACATGCTGTATTCATCTCAAGAACAGTCAGCGCTATCAATGGCAGCATGGCAAATATCCTAAAGGAAGTGGAATATGTATTGAACTCCAGGGATCCCACAATGTATAAATCACTAGCCTCATTGATTTACTTATTGATTGCTTTTACTTTAATGCTAATCACCTTTGGCACATCATCAGATATAATAACCAGCCTTCCTTGACTGTTTTTATTGCTGTGTATTTATTGCTGTGACTATTGGGTATTGTAATTGGCATATTTGGATAGGTATTTTATGAGTATTTTAGTAAGGAATATCAAAGCATAGTCCACTCACCACTATGACCATTCTTTCCCCTCTGACAGCCACAGCAGCAGAGAACAAAACCATGATGGATTGGAGGGTGAGAAACAGGAGAAGAGGAGGTTAAAAGGAGGAGAGGAAAGAGGGGAGACGGAAGAAAGGGGCGGAAGGGGAAACAGTGGCTTATTATCTGACCACCAGGGTTCCAAACCAGTAGCTCTCAAAGTGGAGGTCCTCAAGCAAAATGAGTAATGGTTCCAATTCGCTATAATGATCCCTATTAGGCAATGTGCTCTGATGCTGACCTTTGTCCCTGTCTTGATTCTGTTTTGGCCTTCATTTTCATCACCATCCCTGTATTTCAGTGCAAATAACAACAGTGGTCTTTCTGTATGCAGCCCCCGTATCAGCCAAATCTGGATCTGGGCTGGATGTGTTTCTTAATGAGTGCCATGACCATGATAAAAGTATTTGGGGTCAGTGCAGGTTCAGAAATAGATGAGATTAATTTATCTGCACTGCATGAAAATACAAACAGTGTGAAACATGGCATCAGTGTCATCCTGGATTGGGATTGAAAGTTCACATTTTTAGCAGAAAGTCTGCTTTTATGAAGTTTGAAACATGTAGGTCAGAGTCAGGAAAAGTGTAAAGAAAAATGTGAGTTGCATTATGGGAAATGTAGTATCCAGTGTTATTGGAGCTTAAAGCTTAAAGACTATGTAACTTTTGGATTGGATAGCAGTGACTGTGGCCACAAGTGCGACTTAAGGGATAATAGTAGATGCTAAAATGTAGCGTAACAGTAGAGAAGAGTTGCAAAGTCAATGGTCTGACTCAGTAATGTCAATATCTAGTTTGCTAACATTCACCATCATAAACTACTGGTGATACCAGACCAAGTAAGGCTGTAGCTATCCCTGAGTGTAATGAAATGAGCCAGAGTGTTTTTTTAATGATTCTAAAACCTTTTATTTATAAGAGCAAGAATATGTTATTTCCTCTTTCAAAAGTTACATAGTCTCTCTTTAACCCATACATGGCACTAAAAGTCAGGATATCTCGGTGTCTGCTGCTTTAATTTTAACCATTGTTTTACAGCTTTTTACAATTGGTAACACACATTTCTCAATACTTTTTAAAAAAAATTCACACAGTCAGCACAACAGAAGTCATTGTTGACTAAACTGTGGATCACTATTCATTGCTTTGTCACGAAGTGCATTCAATGACCACATCTTTCAAAAGTCACAAACTGTTTTCTCACTCAAACTCCTCCACCACCAAAACTCTGTATTTACCCTCCATTTTGCACATGTTTACATACTACTGTAAAAACTGTTAAATTTACATTCAAAACCTCACATAACACAAAATTACTGTAAATTTGAGTGCAATTTTCTACATTCAGCTTCATTTACATCTAAAGAGAAGTAAAAAAAAAAAAAAATAGCATAAACATCTAATTGGGTCATACAACACTACCACAAACACCTATTTTCATTCCTTGATGACCTCTATAAAAGACTTGCACCAGGTGAGGAAAGGGAACAAGTGAGGTGGAATCCAGAAGGTTTTGTAATTGTATGGGACAATGTGGCATTTCACCATCCCTTCCAGTCACAGAGTGGTTTACAGCTCATCCCAGCATGGTGTCACTTTTCCTCCCACCTTACTCTCCATTCCTCAGCCCCATAGAGGAAATCTTTTCCTCATGGAGGTGGAAAGTTTATGACCACCGTCCACATGATCAGATGTCCCTCTTTGACACAATGAATGCTGGATGTCTGGACATATCTGCAGAAGATTGTCAGGGATGGATCAGACATGCAGAAAGATTCTTTCCCAGGTGTATTGCAAGAGAAGACATAAGGTGAGATTCATGTGGATGAGAACTTGTGGCCAAATACAGAAGACAGGGTTGACAAGCACAGTGTTCTATATCTGTAGCTGTCCTATACAAGTATATATAGTGAATATGTTTTGTATTGCATTGATGGAATGACTTTGGTTTTGTGCACTTGGAATTACTCTGCAAAAATGGCAAAGAAATAAAGCCAACTGAAGCATATTTCAGTATTTCTGATTCCTTTCTGTGATGCATACTCTAAGGTAGCACAATCCATGCAATACAGAGGTGCCCTTCTTTTTGTTGTATGGAATATTGGTTTATGCTAAATAAAGAAAAAGACAATAGTGATACATAGTATAATGCTACCTGTTGTTAGCGGGGTTTTTTAGCAGCATTTTAGCAAGCAACGGTGTACATGTTTTTGTACTGATGCAGATTTCTGTCACACTTGTAACAGTCAGCTACTGTTCAAAGCACAGGACTGTATACTGAGTCAAATCCTTAAAAAAAGCTATTTATTTTACAGCACTGTATAATAAAAGCCTTTTCTATGATGTTATACCAGCAGTCTCTCCAGCTAAATGATTTAGATACCCACGGGCATATTACTGTAACTCACCATCAGCTATTCTGATGGAGGGGTCACAGGTCATACCAATTCATCATAGCCAGGTGGAGTGGAGTATATGATGGAGCAACATACACCCATGCAAAACACACACATACGTGCACACACACAAAGCGGCAGCTCTTTAATGTCATGCTTGCTCGCTCAGTAAGGAGGCTAAATAGAAAATGCTAACTCATAATAATGTGTGACCCATGAGTTCACACTGAGATGGATGCTATCATAGCTTTTATAACAGCTGAACCTGGTTTTCATGTTATCGCAGTAAGTTTTTCTTTTCTTTTATTTGTTTGCTCATTCAACATAGATTTAATTCCTTCCTTCCTTCCTTCCTTCCTTTTTTCTTTGTCAAGACACATATATTCCAAAGAGAAGTCGCTGTCTTATCTGGTTTACTGCTGTTAAGTGAAGTTCTGGGTGGAGAAATATTTTTAAGTAATTTTCCTTTACACACCCACGGACGGTGCGGTCGGAAGATGGAGAGAAGTGGTGGAAGTGTGGAGGGGTGGAGCGGAGGAGAAGAGGAAGAGATTCAGGTGACATCACCTCCTTCCTTTTACAGCTACGTTTGTGACTACGTGCTGCTACTGGGGGAGTGTGTGGTGCTAGCGCAACATCTGTGTGTGTGTGTGTGTGTGTGTGTGTGTGTGTGTGAGCAATAGACTTCAAATTTGTACATTGGACATTTTTGATGGATTTATTTCTAAAGATGTAAAATTATCTTTGGACAAAAATGATTAAAATCATTCATCTTTTCAAGGATAATCATAATTTAATTGCTTTGAAAATAATATTAGTTATAAGTTATTTAAAAAGTCAAACACATAAATGGAAAGAAAAGCTGTAGCCTACAACTGTGAGCTGAAAGTTTTGAGCATGTAGGATACGTGTGTGTGTCTGTGTGTGGCTGTGGTGAGACAGGAAAATACGCAACAAAGTTAGTCACCACCCTGCCCGTCATTTCTCACACCTTGGTCAAATACTGGAAAATAATCAAACATTACTACAATTATCCAGTAAATCTGCTGTATACCAGGGATGTTACCCAAATGACTTGTGACCCACTTTTTTTTTTCTTTATAGAAAGATAGGGAACAGCAGACATAAAAAAGACTCATTACATTTTATCTGTGAAGTATGTTCACGTTTTGCTAATTTAAATAAACTTTAAATAAACGTTTAGCAAATGTCACTTACAGGAAAAGTTCCAGCATTTTAGGAAACGCTTATTTGCTTTTTTCTGAGAGTTAGATGAGAAAACAGGTACCACTCTCATGTCTGTACGCTAAATATGAAGCTAACAACTTCGTAAGGGATAGTTTGACCTGTGAAGCTAGAGTCAGGAGGCTATTAGCTTAGCTTAGCTTAGCAACTCTCGGCAAGAAAGTGAATGAGTGTAATTCCCAAAACGTCAAACTATCCCTTTATAGTGCTCAACATGTCTTCATAAGTGTCTCACTGCTGGCAGAAATGTAGCCTAACTGGTTTTGAGGAAAACATGCTCATAAGACTACAAAACACCAGATATCAGGCAAAATATCAACGCTAGATCCTGCCAATACACAGAATGAATACAAACACACTCAGTGGATTAACAATACTTTCAGCAAACTTGAGTTTTGCATACTGCACTAACCACTGACACATCTGTGTACTTTGTCAAACTTCGCATTGGAGATAATGACTTCCATTTTTAGCGTTTTGGTGATGCACTGGGAGCTCACACTCACACTTTACATCTCAGGTTTATAAATCTGCTAAATTAAGCTCATCATCAGCACAGAAGTTGACTTTGAAAGATTTTAAACTTATTTTCCTAGTCAGATGCAGAGTGAAATGGAATTGCATTTTCCCAAATGTTCTCCCCTTTAATTTCACTTTTACTGGATCAGTGTTCCTGTAGTTTTTGCTTGCTCAAATCCAGATGGTATGGACATACTTAATGTTGTTTTGACGTGTGTTTTAGGACCTGAGGAAAGGCAGAGAGCGAGCAGCTACTTTTATGTGAAGCAGATATCATGACCTATGCCAGAGAGTGGAATGAACAGGCATTTGACTGACCAAACAGACAGTTTGGTCAGTCAAACACATCAGCTTCAGAGACCCTGCAGAGATAAACTCATCATATTCACTTGGTGGTCCGTGACCTTTAACCCCACAGACACTGGACGGTCGACCATCCTTGCTGGTGATAAAAACCCTCTCAAAGTGTTTTTAGAAAAATAAATAAATGTCTGTCGAGCAAGTTCAACGTGAGGCTGTGTATCTTAGATCCTGAAAAGCTCTATAGATACAAGATTTCTACCCAACAGCTGTAGTTCAAGGCAAACCTGCATCCACACACGCGACACAGACCCTTGTACAAAAGACAGACACAAGTGTCATGTGTTTTTAAGACTGATACAAATCTCTCAGAAGACGAGCTTTGAAGAGCAGATAACAAACAGCAGACGACTCAAAACTCCATTAGTTTAGCACATGGACATGACATTGTTGACCTGGAGCCTGTTTCTGTTAGTCTGTGTGCGTGTGTGTGGCCATTGCATGTTAAGATTCATTCTGGGAATCAGGAAGCAGTAACCCGTGTCTCTTTCTGTCTGCTACAGCGAGCTTAGCAGAAAGACTGGAAACAGGGGAAACAGCTTGCCTGACTCTATCAAACAGTAACAAAACCCACCTACCAGCACCTCTAAAGCTCACTAACTAACACATTATATCTTATTTGTTTAATCCATACAAAAACCAACGCGTAAAAACGACAATTCCTTATGTGTGAGCTCATATTTAATGGACGGATATGAGGGTGGTATCGATCTTCACATCTAAGTCTCTGTCAGAAAGCGAATAAAGCCTGGGCCACACCACCTACCTGAGCGGCGCATGCACGTCACGGAAAGCAAAAATAGACCGTGAGAATGATCTGTTGATAGTCATATTGACATCAAACCAGCAACATTACACCTCTCAGTTTCAGTGTCTATATCTGTAGAATATGCCACAGACAGACATTTTTAACTCCCCAGTTACAGTTGAGCACACGCCTCTTAACCTTTTTCTGTCTGAACTAAATATAAATCAAATTCATAATGAAATTAAATGAAACATTCTATTATTGATGGCTATTATCAAAGGCAAGCTCAGTGTAGAAAGACAGGGCTGGCAGCAGGGACGCTCCCTGTGTGCACACCACACGTGTGTGAGACGCAGCAGTTCAGCGAGCAAATTAGTGCTACGAAACAGGGTTGTATTGTAGGTCTCTGTGGACAAAAGGTTATGCCAAATGAATGTAATGTAAATTAATTCTGATAAAGTTTGACGGTGTTTTGATAGTTTGTTCAGCTGAGGGGAGGCATTGAACGATGGTAGGGATACTCATCGTAAACACACAAGAGCTCTGTGACTCTTCCAGTCAGGCTGTAGAAGCTACAGTAACAACATTTGTACTATCATGTGACTCTGAAACAACCTCTGTCAATCATTGACAGTTAAATAAAGAATGAATTTCCAAGAAAATGTTAGGTAGGTACACAACACTGATAGGCAATAAAAACTGATGGACATCTGACATATAATAAAAGGCCATAATCAGTTTGATATTTAGTATTGGTCATCCTGAAGCTATAGGTAATACACGGTGGAATATGTAGGAATAGAGCCAATGTGGCCTCACCCTGCTCTTTTAGTCTCACAATTGATAAAGCTGCCTGCTGTTCCTTGTGAGCGATACCCCCTATGCATCTTCTTCCGGCTCGACTGACCATGAATACATGAAACCTATATATCCCTCCTCCCACATGACCCCAGCTGTGTTTACTCTCTGCTACTGTATTTGATTCCCAGGACCCAGAGACAGGAGATCATGGGAGAAACAACACACACACAAACACACATCACAGTCTGGATGGATGGATGACTGCAGGCCAGGACAGAGAAGGCCAATCGATCAGTACAGTCGTAAAGAAAATAAAGTCTTTGTGCTCCCTGGAATTGTACAATGGATTATTTTGTACCATTTGAGGAACTTGTTCTCCCTCAGGGCATCAGTATAACGAAAGAAAGACATTTTTTAAAACCAATATCTTTATTAAAAACAAATTCGTGAGTCAGTTTTAAAATCTGTTTAAGAAAATGTGCAAATGAAAACAGAGTGTTAAGATCTTGTAACAGATAAATAGTGTTTTATCTTAATAAAGACACTTGTGTTACTGCATGTCAACCAGGTATTTCTAAAGCTGCTAGCCCGACTGGTATTGTTTTTCTCGACTCCTATTTCCCAACTGCAAACCATTCCTCTTGTGCAGTTTATGCTTTATGCTATCTTGCGGGTTAAAGGGGACCTATTATGCTCATTTACGGCTCTATATTTTTATTCTGGGACTCCACTAGAGTAGCTTTGCATGATTCACAGTTCCTCCTTATTTTTCTTATACTGGTCCTTTATGCAGCCCCTCAGTTCATCCTCTGTCCAAAACAGGAGGTTTTAGGTTCTGTCTCTTTAAGGCCCCCGTCCCTAAAAGCCCACTTTCTTCTGATTGGCCAACTTCCAGGAAGCCTGCCGAGGGGCAGCGCCCAAGCCCCCAGGAAGTGCGGCAGGCTTTGAAGCCAATTTGACATAGTGGCCAAATCGTGCAATTACAACTTCTGGGTCCGTCACGTGATGCACACTGGCCCCAAGAGACTTTTTCCCATAGACTAACATTGTGAAAGAGACGTCTGTAAATCAGCGGATCATTTTTTTTGAGTTACAACTATTAGCCAGTACGAACACTTAAATATCCCTTATTTAAATCATTATGTCCTTAAAGTTGTAAAATGCATAAATAACTGAATCCAGAGTTATAGAGTCACTGCCATTCATGTGAATGAGCCTGAGACCGAGCGGTTGGGAGGCAGGGCTAAAGGAAGCGCTAGTGTGCTTGCTCTATGGGCTGCACAACGCGGAAGCTATGCGGAAAATCCCGGAAGATCCAAGTAATTTTATACCGAGGAAGTCGAACTTTTTTGGCTTCATGCGCCACTGAGCAACTTTCATAGGAATGAACAGAGCCTGCCGCCGACGCTATATCCAGGTCTCCTAGTACATCCATGGCAGCGCCTCATCCTTGCCGATGTGCAGGTTCTGGAAGCAAACTGTAAACCTACTACTTAACACAATTTCTTGTTCGTGATTGGAAATGGCAACTTCTCAAATTCATCCGTATGTGTTGGAGCCCGAATCCAATCCGTAATATAAGAGTGGGCAGCACGAACATCCGCAGCAACAAAGATTACAGCATGATGTCTTTGTTTGGTAAATATTATGCTCATTACCTGCTTACTGTGTGACATGATGGTGAATTTAGTCTGTCAGTGACAAGCCGTATATAATAATTGTTCTATATATACCTCTGTTAATATGTGTACGTGTGGGAAATGCCCTAAAATGCCAAGTGAAGTGGAAAATGTCTGCTGTCAGGAAATAACAAAGATAGCGTAGCTAGTAAAATGTTATTCTGTTGTCAGGTTCAGGTTACTTCATTTGTACCTGTAGGTAATCAGTAACTCAGTGCCGGTCTCTGTGTGTGCCCAGGCTGTCTGCCAAACGACTGTATCTCCCTGCACCGTTGGTTATTTGTATGCTGGAGCACATTAAATGCCTGAAATACTACGTGCTGAGCCTGGAGCAGATCACTGTATAAAGAAATCCATCGATGAGCTGCAAGTAGAAAAAAAACGTTGTAAACCCAGAATTCAGAGCAGTCTGAAGCCTGAGCTTTTTGCTCACATGGATTACTTTTACATACGTTTATCTCATTATTTGAAACTTTGGCCACGTTTAATATGAACATCCAACATTGTAACATATATAAATATATATGACAGAAAAGAAGAAAAAGCATAATAGGTCCCCTTTAAAAAAAAAATGGATGACACAACACAGATAATGAGCTATGGTAACTTCGTCCTTTTTGAACGTTCTGTTTGGTTAAAGGTCAGCACTGTCACGAAGGCTTGCTATTGGTCAATGGTGGGATTTCCCATGTCACAGTTCATCAAAGTTGAACTCAATGTGAAAATGACATGCTGATTTATTTTCCCCTCCTGAGTGAATCCACTGATTGCGGCAATTCCATTAGAATGGATTGATTTTGCAGTGATATTTATATATATGCTGGTGTGACCGGGCCTTAAAGCTAAAACTACTATTAAAATAAATAAAATGGGCCTCTGAAGTTCATTATCCTGCTGAACCTACCTTAGGGTCAGTGTTTGACAGATTATCTGCTGTGCAAGGACAGGCATTTTGCATATAATAACAGGGAAAGCAAGAGGCTGACAAGAAAAAAGGTTGAAAGAGATGAAGGGCCTTAAACAACAAAGAAATGACTTTGGGTAAAGGGAGAACAAAGAGAGACGGTTAATTATTGGGACTGATGGCACAAAATGGCACACGTTAACCAATCACAGAGGTTTAACGAATGAGCTGAGGGGTGAGGTCACTACCTGTAACCACTTCAGTTTTGGATTTAATCTCTGTGGTTGAGTGATTTAGAGGTGACGGCCTGTTCCCTGACACTGTGTGCGATTGTGTGTGTGTTTGCGTAAGTGCCAGCAAGTGTGTGTGCAAAGCTTATATATGAGATCACATGTTCGTAAGGAGGCATTACTTTAACGGGGAACCATTTATCAGAAATAAAAAAATAAAAATTCTTCTTTGATAGACTAACAGTACAGAACATATAATTACATACAACAAAATTACACTGTAAAAGTTGTTAAATGAACAGACAGTATATTAAGTCAAATATGTTGTGACCGATGCTGTTTGAGTGCTCAGCAGAACAGAGAAACCCTATCGCTGCCAGAAGTGCATTATAAGGGATGTCTGCACACAGAGACCAAGTGTCACCTTGGACAATTAAAGAGGTATGTTTCCTTACTCAGCCATATGCACACGCACATACACATAAACACAATAGGACACAGCAGACGCCACCAGTACATTACTTTGTCTGTACCTAAGGCAGTCATTATTAGAATAGTTGCTGTTGATGCAGACCTTCATTTAAACCTGGCTAATGGCTCACTGTCGCCTGCACACACCCACATATACACACACACACACACTCGCACGCTGATAATTATACATTCCAGGGACACATTGTCTCAGTATGGCGGGTCTCCATGCCAGTCTGTCTCCACGCGCCCATCTCTCCTCTCTCATTTCACTGCATCTCTCGTTAAGTTTCCACAAAGTCGTTGCTTCTGTCATCAGGGCTGGACATCCCTGGATGGCTGGTGGTGAACATGCACACACACACACACACACACACACACACACACACACAAGATACTGTACTTTCTAATGACAGGCCCTGATTACATCCATTGCCTCAACCCTAACGCTACCCTCATATCGACCTTTATGTGACCTACAGAACAAACCATGTTTTTGGGAGATTATTATCTACTGTTCACTCTGTGTCTGAAATAGTTCACTGTATGTACAGTATGTAGTCTACTCTACAGTGTTGTCCAAATGTCTAGTGAGAATGTTAATACCTTCACGCTACAATCTCGGAACCCACTGGCTATCGTCTGACAATTATTTAGCCTCTGGGGGCAATGGCCAATATTTCGGTGCTTCTGGTGTAGCAAGCAGATATGGTCCATTGTTGACAGGCCAATGCCTTCCGCCTCTTTTGCTCTCCTCTTGGACTGTTTACCTGCATACAACCAAAGCTCGCTCAAACGTGATTGATCTATACTACTTGGACTACAAATGGACTACAAACGGAAACCAGAGTGCTTCCAATACAAAAATCTTGTCCCTTGCCTACAGATTCTGCATTCATATGCAGATATCTGTTTATAGAGATTATTCCCTATATAGTGGACTCAATTAATACCCCAATGAGCATTGTGCATAGCAGGCTACATTAAATGGCTACCAGATGAAAGGAATGGGCTGAGTAGTGTCTGAAATTGCTGTTTGATTTTGCCATCTGACACTATATAATCTTCTGCATAAAGTTTGCCATATCATGAGTAGCAAATATTAAAAGAGTGAAGGATTTCAGACACAGCCATGATGTTGGTTGACCGCAGCAGGAACACTGAAAATGATTAATGGTTTTGATGGTTTGTGAAACACATTTTCAAAAATGGGTTACAATTAAGTATCCATCTGCTACACTGTGATTTTTTGCTATACACAGTCTCCTACCATCCACATGTTCTCCAACAACAACAAAAAAAAGGTTTTCTTTAAAGGAATAAAATATGCTTATTTGCTTTCTTGAGAGTCAGATGAGATTGATACCACTCTCATGTCTGAATGTTAAGAACAAGGCTAGAGCCAGGAGGCAGTTAGCTCACTTTAGCATAAAGACTGGAAGCACAGTGAAGCAGCTAGTCTTGCTCTGTCCGAAGGTAAAAAGCACCTCTAAAGCTCACTAATTAACATGTTATATCTTGTTTGTTTGATTTATACACAAACCAGAATAATGTGTGGTTTTACAGTGAGATATATGCTGTAACTATTTCTTGCCAAATGTCAACCAGGCGTGACTTCCCTGAATCTTGTCGTCACCCTGAGGTTGCCAGACTACCAGCAGACACTGCACAGAAGGGCTGGGTGGACAGATAAACTGTTGAAGAAATAGTTAGAGCATGCAAATCCCTCTAAAACCACTAATTGTTGTTTTTACATTTCTGTCTGTGTACAAATTAAACAAATGAGATGTAACATGATCATTTGTACTCACTGTTTCCCCCTGGTGCCAGTCTTTATGCTAAACTAGGCTAACCACCTGCTGACTCTAGCTTAATAATTACTGAGCAGACATGAGAGTGGTATCGATTTTCTCATCTATCTCTTGGTAAGAAATCAAATAAGCATATTTCCCAAAATGTCGAATTGTTCCTTTTACCCTTACGGTAACCTAATCTAATCCAATTCTAATATTATCAGTCCCAAACTCAAATCCTAGAGTAGCCAGCTGTAGGAATGAGGACCAACACATTGTCCACATTGTGTGTTTTACTGACATCTGCTCTTTAGAATGACAGTCACACACGCTAGCCGTCTCACCCCCTCTGCACTGCGTTTTGTCATCAGGCAGCATTAAAGGCTGCCATGTCTGTCAGAGTTGCTGATGGACCAATTTCATTTAAAACATCCAAGACAATTGAAAAATTACACTCATTATACACATGATTCCATACGTACCAAACATGTACACACACACACACACACACACACACACACACACACACACTGTCATTACACGTATGCACACGCACATACTGTAGATGCACATCAATTGCCCGCCCTGCTTCTCTCTATTTATGAGGGCTTGTCCTTTTCCCTGTCTCCTTCCAGATCATAACTCCACCCCTCCACTCCGCCCGCCCCTCACTGCCTGCAGAGCTTCCACAAATGAGATAAGAGCACTAATGTGATTGGGAGAGAGAGAGAGAGAGAGAGAGAGAGAGAGTTTCTAATTTAATNAAAACTCCATCAGGCTAATGGAACTGTGGACTGACCGCCCAGCCTCCTACACACACACACACACACACACACACACACACACACAGTCATTTACTCTTCACTATATTGTACCTTCTGAGCGTGGTAACCTATTAGCATTCACCACAATACGTTGGGCCACAGAGTTAAATGAATGTGCAGAAAGAGGGGACATGGGAGGTTGAAAGAGGAGGATAAACCAATGAGTGTGATAGATGGATTGGCGGAGAAGAAAAATGAAATGATTCTTTTAGATGGATGTTCAAAGAAAAACAAAAAGGTCCCCCAAATTAATGGGAACAAAGCCCAGAGCGAGGAGGACAGGCGACTGATGTGACGGTCACTCGGTGCAGACAGTTCACCAATTATGGCTGTGCAGGTTTTTGGTGAATGGAGACTGAGGAGGAGGTGTCAGGTGGGGAGGGGTGGTGGCGGATGGTGTAAAGAAATGAGTGTGTACTTCTTCTCTAGCTATCTCATACACACACAAACATTACTGATTCTCATTCATGTACAGGCTTGTCAGCTGATTTATTTCCACTTACAAGTGCGGAAATTTGGACTAGTGACAAAAAGTACAAAGAGGACGTGTCCTTGAGCGGCACGGTGCTTGCTCTTCTCTTTCTGTCTTGTTCTCTCCCTTTTATCCTTCTACTTCCTTCCAGGCACTGATCCGATGTACTCGGTCAGCTCGCTCTCCGTGGTCTGTTTAGTGTCGGTGCTCCATTGAATTGAAAATTGTCATTTGTAGACACACAGACAGGACCAAAACTTTGTAGGGAAAAGGGGGAAACTCGACGGTCCGTTGCGGCAACATTTCTCCAAAATTCAGGGCGCGCATCTGTTCCAAATAGCCCACCGCCCTAGCCTGACAGCCAGTAGGGAGATAGTGTGCCCTGTCAATGAATACACCTGGAAACAGCTTTATGTGTGCCCAGTCTGATAATTGGAACAGACAATAACTTAAAGGACTAGTTCCATATTTTTGGGAAATAGACTCATTTGCTTTTTTGCCAAGAGTTAAAAGAGAAGATCATTACCGCTAACATATCTGCTGAGTATAAGGCTACAGCCAACAGCAGGTTAGATTAACTTAGCATAAAGGCTGGAAACGGAGGAACAGCTAGCCTGGACTCCAAAATTTAAAAATCAGCCTTCCAGCATCCCAAAATCTCACAAATTAATACGTTATATCTTTTTGTTTAATCTGTTCACAAACCGAAGTGTAATGACAACTATGTGAGGTTCATGTCTAAGCGGATAATGTTACCTTCAGACAGAGCCATGCTAGCTGTTTTCCCAAGTGTCCAGTCTTTATGCTAAACTAAGCTAACCGGCTGCTGGCTTTATCCTTATATTTACTTGACAGATATGAGAGTGGTATCAATCTCACCTAAATCTTGGCATTTAATTAAATAATCGTATCTCCCAAAATGTCGAACTATTCCTTTGGAGGTAAAGCAATTAAAACCACCTGGTTTTTGTTAGGGAATGGCAGGGCTGTCCAATTCAGACATTGACTCAAGACAGACTCCAGTCTCGAGTTTTGACCTGGTAAAATCCTGGAACAATAAAAAATAGACAAATAAGGCAAGGTGGAATAGTCACGCAGCTTGAAATTTCATTTGGGTATCATTCATGCAAAATCCATAGAGGATGTAAGTGGGCATTTTCAACACTAATCAACAGAAAAAAACTCTCTTTGTGCAGCTGAACAGAATCCCAGAAGGCGCAGGCTTCCCCCATCTATCTGTTTTTGTAAACTTTACAGTACACACTTAGTATATCTGTCTGTTGGTAAAGCTGGTGCAAAGCTGAGGGATGGATCTGCCGTGATGGAAACCATGTCCTCAGGGAATTTATTTTTGAGATGCCTTGTCCAAGGGGAAATTTTTGATTTAACAGTGGTGCTACATAAAAGGTCAGGAGGTCACCAAAGCATCTGCAGATGTTTGTCATCACTGGTAAAACAGTATATTAGTATAGTATATATTTTGAATTCATTAACAACAGATTTGTGGACTAAATTCATCTGCAGTCCCACTGAATATTAGACAAGAAGCTGTAACAATATAATAGCTGGGGGAAAAACAGGCAGGCCAGCACATTGACACTTGACACTGAAAAATGTATGGTAACGTTAATGTAACATTATTAAGGGCTATGGATGTGGAGGTAACTTTTAATGTTACTTTCAGTCAGCTATCCTTTGTGTTTATTGGCAGGAATTAGTGCAATCAACCATTTAAATCTTCCTCTGGATGTTCACCAAAGGAACAATTTGGTAAAACTGCAGTGGAGAGGACAGGTTGCAGCGGTATTGTCGTGAGCAAGTGAAGGTGAGTAAGCAACTATGTTCAAACAGCCAGAGGTTGGGAAGGACAACTTAGGAAAGGTAGCCTAAGTATATTTTAAATTGAAAAATGCTCAACAAAAACATAAACTGATGTACTATTTTCATCAAAAGACTAAAACCAAATCAAAATCCAGTGCCAGAATTACCACTGTACACAGGCCTGTTGTAATTAAAGGTCAATTTTGTCAAAAATTGACCTGATAGTGCTCTGCCGCTAGGACTAAAACAAGTATGATAACATAAATTAACTAATTTAAACTAAACTAGTACAAATAATTAGAGAGGAATGGCATAACGTGTACAGACAGAAAAATACAAGACATTGTAGGTATAGTACATCCTCTGGGTAGACAAAGTGGACTCAGACAACATCAGTCTTGTTAAGTAATATAATTAAGATGAAGTAAGCAAGCAAGGAAGGAGGACTGTCTCTGTTGCTGTCTCTCTTCTCGTCTCTTTTTCTCTCCGTCACTGGTTTTTGGTCTGATGATGAGGAAGCTGCTGCACTCATAGGAAGGAGAAGTAAAACTTTGATTACCAGACTGATTACTGTAATGAGATTCCTGCATATTGGATCACAAAGGGTCCATATTGTGTGTACAAGATCCATACTGCATTATACATTCCATCTCCTCTTAACAGCCAGGATTTATAAAGGGATTCACACATACATATGCAGACTGAAACACCGACTCCCACCGGCAACCACTCGTAGTAACACAAATATGTCACTGTGACTCTGGGATCAATTTTTATTGCTCTTAATCTAGACAAATCTCTCTTCTCTCTCCACCAAACCTTCTTACTAGATTTCCGGTTTGTATGTACGACATAAAGAATAACACGCAGCATACAACCAGATTCCACTGTAAATCATGAAACCTCCACAAGATCGCCTTGTAATGTGTCAGGATTAGACAGCAGAAGGGAAATAATAAAAATTGTTAATTTCATCTACAAATCTTTTCTTGCAGGCTTAGAGATGCTAAGGCTGTTTCTCCTATATGTCTGTGAGGGTTTATGTCTTGTTTTCGCCTTCAGATGGGATGAAATTAGGTGATATTAGAAAAATGACATCAACACCTGTCTGGCTGGTGATATTCTTTATTTGTCTTATTGTCATCAACTCTCATGAAAAGACCAAACCAACAATAAATCGATCTACTAACAAGTATTGTGTGCGTGTCCAAAGCCTGATATTTTTTTCCTGTTTCTCCATTGCTGTCTAAATACACACTATTTTCTTTACATGTACATATCTTCATCATCATTGTCAAAAGCAGTCAAAGCATGCAATAGTTCTATGTTTATTTATGTTTACCTATCTTTGCTCAGCTTTGATGTCCTTATTTTTAGCTGCATGTTTATTTCTATCTATCTTTCTGTAAAGTGTTCCCGAAACTGTGTGTAAGAACACTGAGAGCAATGAAAAACCGGAGTCAATTCCTTTTATGTGTACACAAACTTGGCCAATAAAGCTGATTCTGAAATAATAGTTTTTAGGTAGCTAACGCTAGCTTGTTGTAACTAAACTGCTAAAGTTATTCATCTGACGTTTCACCAAGCATTCTCAGGTGCATTACCACCACCCTCTGGACTGGAGGAGAGCCAACACTGATCTGCATGTAGCCCACAAAAAACCCAAGATGGATTGGCTGGATGGATTGATGATCTGGCTAACAGAGACGCATAAATGTGGCTAGGTGTAAATGAAAGTGTTTTACATCTCATCTGTTTTTTTTATCCGGATATGAGAAACTTGAAATGACAAGCGTAAATGTGGCCAGTGCCTTGTAGCAGCTGCAGGATTTGAGTCTTGATTCTTGTCCTTGGGGAGCAAAGGAGGAAGTAGTGTGATGCTGTTAGGGAGCTACAAAGTCCACAGAGGGAGGAGGTCAGGGTGGATGGGTGGGTCAACAAAATGCTGTACTTTGATATAGGAGACTTCTGAGTGCTTCCTGAGTCCATGTTGGTTTGTTTTAGGCATGACCAGGATAATTCCCTAACCCAAACCCAGTTTTGTTTTGTCTAAAGTTAACCAAACTGATCTTAGTTTTGGTACAGTGATTTGTAACAGTTTTGGAAGGCATTGACAAAAGATGTCATCCTGCTGATAAGCACACCAGATCAGTAAACCGCTGAGAGATCACCGTCAGCCTCTGGCCGTATCACCAGTGACGAACCGAGAAGCATCTTAAGTGTACATATCAACAACCATGTCATGTACAAATCAGCCAACCAAAAAGCCATTGACAACTGAATACACTAACAATATGTGCATATTTGTAAGTGTGTTACTGATCAACATATAGGAACTCTAGTATTATAAATATTTAATTACATGCTGGTACAATGACCCCAATTTCTCAACTTTATCTTTTCTTTGTGCATCTTTTTTTTTCACAACACACTCACGCCAAACACCCTCCCACCACTCATACCCACCCACAGCTCACTTCCAGTAACAGCAGGTTCAGTGAACTGACTAACAGTATCAGTCTGTGTGTGTGTGTGTGTGTGTGTGTGTGTGTGCGTATGTGTGTGTGATGTGACTATGACAGTGTGAATGGGGAGGCGTGTGGATGGAGCTGTAAAGGTACTGGGCGAGGAAATGTGACTATGTGTGCCAAGGGACTGGTCCACAGGAAGACGCACACCCACCCACACACACACACACACACACACACACACACACACACACACAGGAAGGCCTGTGGACGAGCTGGGAACATAAATGGCAGACAGGCCTCAGAATAGACTCTGTGGGGCACTGTGCCAGCTGGCTGACAGAGGAAAATGGTGTGTGTGTGTCTAAGTGTGTATGTGTGTGAATAAGACATACAGACTGAGAGAAAGAGAGACATTTAAGAGTGTCAAGACAATCACTGCACACTGTCTATACTATAATATGTGTTCACTTTCTATTGTCTTAACCTTCACCTGCAACATTTCCTGAATGGCAGTGTCTGGATGTAGATATCAACTATGAGGCCTCATTCAGCTATTCATGGCAGCAGCTGTTTTGGCATTAGCCACATAAATCCAGTGACATTCCCTCCGTCTAAAAACAGCTCGATCACAAAGCCCAGCCACTAGATCACTGTGGCAGCCGCTGATGGGAATCAGCAGTGAGGTCCGTTTAGCCTGGCAGGACGACAGAGGAGACAGAAGTGTGTCCATACATATACAAACATAAATACATACATACATGCATATAGTATTCCCCCCCGGAACTTTTCCTATTTTATTGTTTTACAACATTTAATCAAAGTAGATGTTTTTCACACTGATTACAGAAAAAGATCCTTTAACGTCAAAGTGAAAAAAGCTCTCTACAAAGCGATGTAAATTCATTACAAATATAAAATAAAATAGAAAATACTTGTTAGAATATGTTTTCAGGGGGTTGCAGTTGATTGTAGTATAAATACACCTGTATCTGGAAGGTTCAACTTTTGGGGTGTCTGTATTGTGGCAAAACCTCAACCATGAAGACAAAGGAACACTCCAAACAACTCAGCGAACGGGTGATTGAAAAGCACAAGTCAGAGGATGGATACAAGAACATTTCCAAGCCACTGAGGATCCTTTAGGGTGCAGTCAATCATTAAAAAATGGTATGTCAGCTGTAAACATGAACTTGCAAGAAGGAGACTAGTGAGTGAGGCCACCAAGACTGTGCAGCAGTTGGCTGGGTGCTTCACCAGTTGCAGATTTAAGGGAGAGTGGCATAAAAAAACTCACATGGCATCTCAACTACAGTTTGGCAGAAGTCAGCTTGAAGAAGCTTCTATGGTCTGATGAGACCAAAATTTTGCTTTTTTGTTTTTTTGAAAACGTCCAAATCAGAGGCCACATCTAAATCCAATCCAGAATTTGTGGCTGGACTTGAAAAAGGCTGTCCACTCTTGATCCCCATGCAACCTAACGGGAGTTTGAGCAGTTTTGCAAAGAAGAATGGGGAAAACTGCAGCAAAGCCAAGGCTGTAATTGCTTCCAAAGATGCATCTGCTAAATACTGACTTGGTGGGGGTGAATACTTTTTTATAGGCACGGTATAAAGCCACGTGCACAGAAAAACACATGGTTTTTATTGCAAAAGCAACTTGCTAAGCAGCAATACATAAAAATGTAAATATTGAAAATATACTGTTATCATCATCTACCTATACAAACAAACATACACCACCACCACAAACACACACGCACACACACACACACACACACACACACACACACAATGCACAATGTACACAGGAATACATGCATGCAGCTGTGCACAAAATGGGTCAGATAACACTTCTTGAACCACAAAAGAGGTAGGGAAGGGAATCAATGGGACTTTTCATGGAGATCAAAACTAAATAAACACACACACACACACACACACACACACAATATTTTTTAATTCTCAGTATTTGACAGAGGAATACTCTCTTTGCAGTACCACTGGCCAGACAGGAAGTAGGAAGTGGAGAAAGGAAGCGCAGAGTGGCTGATGACAATACACTCTACATCCTACTGCTCTGCACAGCTCAGCTAGGTCAGACTCTGGTGGAAATTCATTCATCTATAGCCAGTGACTACAGCCACTGGTCTGAATGATTTAGAGACAATTGTTATAACATGTAACTGGTATTATAATGCTCACACTGCAATTAGACAGAGGTTAAAACATAAATTCAATTCTCCTCTAATGCACCCAACATGACATGAATATTTGATCACCTACACAGCATCTGGAAGATGTCAGAGATGGATTTGGCCACATTAAACACAAAAAAATCTCTGAAACCAACCATCTAACTGCAGAAATGGAAATAAGCCTATCAGGCATTAGACAGCTCAGATAGTGATCAGTGTTAAAAGGATGATTGTGAATGTAGGCTCTGTTGAAAGCTTTGGTCTAGAGCAAGGTAAAGTATCTGGTCAACCGCAGCCAGATTGTCATTCACTTTGTTTTTTTGATTATCTATTATTTTGATCTATTATCCAAGGCCAGTATGTAATACATCCATGATTCTGAAGGCTGGTTAACCAGCTAGCTAACATTAACTTCCCTTCACCTCCATAGCTAGAAGGGAAGCTAATGTTAGCTAGCTAGCTGGTTAGGTTTATATGAGCAAGAGGTAGCCTAATGTTTTCGGTTATCCCTGAGCAGAAATTCCACTTTCAAACAAGTTATCAATAAGATAGCAATAAAATATTCCCAAGGGGAAGGGAGGTTGTAGCCTTTCCTTAAATGCTACCCCCAGGGCCAAGTTTGCATTTTTAACCCCACCACTGGTATGGCTTTCTTTCAGTTTTGGCATTTTATTCTGCTGCAGAGTGGATACATCTGAAAATGCTGGCCCCACGTTTTAGTTTATAAAAACATAGCTTTTGGGAAATTAGCCTTAGCCATTAGACATAAGCCTGCTCAGACAGTGTTGGTGTCTCTGTTACTTCTAATTCTCTTTCCCATCCTTTTGTTTTTGTTGTCTCAGTGTGGACATCTTTACGAAAATGAGCAGAAAACAGTAGCGTGGATGCATGTTATATTTACACATTACCAGCATTTGTAGGTTTAGCTGGGTTAATGTGGATGTAGTCTAAGCTCAGCAACTGGTCTCTAGGGGCAACTAGAGAAGCTAGACCTCCAGTCTTATTTGCTTTGATATTCATAAATCCTCTGAAGTCACACCAGCAATCTGGACACATCTTGCTCATGTTTGCCACCCTCGCTGGTATGTGATGTTTTAAACAGTAGAAAGCAATACCAAAAGGAATGGAGTTGCAAAAAATCTCATGTTGGTGAATCCACCTTTCTCTCAACAGCATGCTGCTCCCTGCTGTTAAGGAGGCAGTTTGGACTTCCTGTTGCTAGTGATTTCCTGGAAGTGTAAATACCAACACTACAATTTCATCATCATTGTATCATGTTGCTTTGCTCGGTTGGATATTCACTTTGTGGTTAGTTTTTTTGTTTTTTTACAGAAGGAAATGTATAGAAGACACCACTCCTTAGATCACAGGTTATCTCTGAGGAGGGACGGGAGTAGCTGTGACCTGATCATGAATGACTGGCGGTGGTGGGGGTGACAGAATCAGAGGAGGAATCATGATACCTGGAACACAGGAGGAGTCATGGAGCGTGAAACTACAGTGGTCAGAGTATGGTCATGGCAGGGTGGGGGATCAAGGTCAAATTAAAGGTGTGGACCAGAGCATGTGTTTAGAACTGTCACACTGGATCAAGGTGAAGAAGGGAATGGGAATTACTCAGCTGTAAAGGGATGGGGTGATTTATAGATAGACAGAGTTCGGGATCAGGCCAGGGGAGAGCTGCAGGGTGTGGATGGGAATGGATGGAGGGTGTGTGGAGAGCCTAGCATGGTTTCACAGTCCCTACAGAACTGTGTTCATCACTGTATATGTATGTTCCATGGCTGGACTGTTCATAAAATGCAACATGTGTTAGCCCTTTATTTCTGGCTCAGGTTCTGGCAGAGTTTCTCTGGCTCTGTATCAGTGTTGGAACTGACACGCAAAGGTCAAAGCTAATAATGTGGCGAGGAAGAGCTAGACTCAGCAATAAGATGGCTAGTAGAATAGATTGAGCATGGGTTAGCGGCGTGGTTAAGGTCTGAAAGAGAGCAAGAAAACACAGCTTAACTGCCAAAAAAAGGCAAGATGGAACAGTTGAGGCACATGTGTAATGTATAAAATGCTGACATCACACCAGGCTTGTTATATCCAACCTCTGGTTCTACTTTAGATAATAGAAAAGACGACGGATTGGTTTGCTGTCATCATGTATAATCTATACAGTGCAGCATTTTAATGGTGTGTGATTGTGGCAAGTGTGATTTAAGTTAATCGAAGAGTGATTGCCCCTTGTGATTTATTAAAGACAAAGCTATTAGGGGCTGTGTGAGGCGCTGCTGTCGCTTCAATTATCATTAAGTCCAGTTCAGACCAGTCAGCTAATTGGTAAGGGAAAAGTCCAAGGTTCATTCAGCATCTCTTGAAGGGTTCACATACTGTAACTGTAGATCTGATGAGAGAAGTCGGGAGCTATAAGGATGCCATCACATTTAGACTTTTACTCTTATTTACTGACAATGGAAAACAGTTCAGGTTAGAGGCCATGGACATGCAGAGCAGCAGTCCTGGAGCTATTAGGGATTTAGTGCCTTGCTTATCCTCAGAAGGGAAGTGTGTATCAAGTTGCCTAAACAACAATCTACGCTATTTTGACCTCCGGCTTCCATAGAAATGGTTTGTTAGTTTTGGTGGTATTCCTCATTTAATCCACTTGACACTCCTCACTTCAAACTGCTAAGCAATTTAAGAGGCTGAAGTATGTTTATGCGATGACTCTGCTAAAAAAGTAGCACACAGACAATCAAAATGTCAGAGTTATTTTGCTGATGTGAAGCCTTTCTGAGTTAAACTGGAATTATGCCTCTGCAAGATACACGCAAACAACTCTACAAATAAACACAGAGAAGGGTGTTTTGTGGTAACCGTAGATAGTTAGTTGCTCTGTCCTGTTTTTTCTCAGATTTGAGGAAGTTTCCACTCCAGCAACCCCAGCCAAATTTGGTTAAGTCAGTTATCATCCTAAAAGCCTTTTCTCTCGTAACATGAAAACATACCGAAAACATTCTGTAGGAGAATTCATCGTTAACATGTACAAACTGATATCGACCTAATAAATAGGACTTAAACCAGCTTAGTGCGGTGCCTTTAATGCCAATTAAATGTTCTAGTCTCTGTAATAGAATGTGATGGTCAATGGTATCAAATGCAGCACTAAGAGAGCCCATTGTTTCAAAGAATTACAAAAATTACAACGATTAAGTGGTATAATGGCCACCGTTATCATTTTCAAACTGATGTGCTATGCGAGAATGGAAAGCAAAGCACTCATTTTATTTTGTTTTCTATTTCAACAATTGGCTTAAGTGACAAGAGTCAAGCTTTCAGTAGTTTCTAAGCATGCTATGATGTGGAAAAGATTCTGCTTAAAATAGTGAGTAGGCTTGAGAATGCTGAATAACTGACCTGCATCAGTCTAACCCCCAAATTACTGTCAGCGGTGGTCATCGTCACTGAATACCATGCGGGCTAATATCCCAAATTGTGTAGTAGGGCGAGGCCTGGTAAGGCTGGGAAAATCTGGTCAGAGGGTGTCCTTGGTGTTGAGGCTCTGCCCAGTTTGGCAGCTTCATCTCTGAACTTCAGTGCCAGCTAATATCCCTTACCCTACTCCCTACCCTCTGGACAACTGGCTCTCACCCGGGCAATTCTGCCACACACACCCTCACACCTCACAACGCATGTCTGCCTGTCTCCAAAGCAACAAAACATGTCAAAAATATCTCCTCCTTCTGGAAACTACCCACCTGTTTCTTGTGTGCTTTATGTATATAATGCTCAAGATAGTTTTCATGAGTATGTCTGTACAGTTCATGGTGTGTGTCTGTGGGTATCTGTGAGTTCGTTGGAAGCAAATTACTCATTCTGTCCTCTGGTTGTGTTTTCGGGAGTAATCTTTTATGTCACTGTTCTCTCAGCATCTTTTAGAAATAATCCAGTAAACAGTGTAAGTGTAACCACAAACACAGCAGCACGCAGCTCCCCTACAGATCTGTCAAGCTCAATTTGGCTCAGCGTTAGCAGTGCAGGATTCAAGCTGTTCTCAAATGGAGTCTGACTATCAACACAGGAGAAGTAGGAGAGGTAGAAGGAAGTCAGGCCCTTGACTCCCACACTCCAAACATGTAAAATATGGGCAATTTGGTGCCTGAGCTTCTGCTGGGGTGGCTGCTGATGTGTGAAGAGAGTGCCTCCATGCCTCACAAGCCTTGTTAATATGAGATGTAGCATCTACAACCAATCATTTTTACCACATCAGCTATGGATTTGCGGCATGGCCTGGGAATCCTTTTTAATCCCTCTAATTCTTTCTCTGCTCCTAATCCTTTTTTAATTGAACTCTCTGTGTGACTTACAAGGAGTCAAGCCTAAAATGTAGGCGTAGGATTCTGTCAGCTTATTTTGGCGGACCCCTTTTCTCAATTTAAGACCTGTTTCAATATGTCTGGAGGAACACAATAGAGGAAGACTTTTTAAAGTTTAGGTGGGACGTGTTGTCTGGCTTCAAGCTAAAGACAGATGATTTTGGTCTTTAGCCATGAAGTTCAAGATGCTATTGAGATGGAACAGATATCTGATGGAAGCTCTGACTTCCAAAGCCAGTTCAGCGGTCACAACATCTTTGGGGTTGTCTTTGCCCTGTTAAAGCCTATCAGTGTTAACCACATGCCCTGACCTTTAGCATCAAACTAGTGGGGCTCTTTTTGTTAAGTCTGATGGTCAGTCTGGCTGTCTCATCAGTCCATTAGCTAACAGGACAGCAGGCTTGAGGTCAGAGGAAGGAAGATCAGTGGAAGAATAAAGAAAAAAACAAACAAATGGAAGACTTGAGTGACTCCTTTTGTTGTCAGACAGATGCACAATGAGAGAAACAGGGATGTTAGGCTGTTAAAGTACCAGAAGAAGAAAACAAGACTACAGCCATGCTAGCATCTCTGTGAGGCTTCACTTTGGCACAGCTGCGCTTTGAGCTAAACACTAACTTCAGCATGCTAACATGCTCAACATGCTCACAGTGAACATGCTGATAAAGTTTTCCATGTCCACCATCTTAATTAGTCATGTTAGCATGCTAACATTTCCTAATTAGCACTGAACACAAAGTAGAGCTGAAGCTGATGGGAATGTGATTAGTTCTGCAGGTATTTAGTAAGTAAGTAAAGTTTATTTGTAGAGCTGTACAAAAGGATAGCACCAAATTGCTGTACAAAAAAACCATAAAATAAAATGTAAAAACATTGTCAATCAATCAGTTAATCTTAGTTAAAAATGTCTGTTTTATAGCAATCCATTCAATACTTGTAGAAACATCTCACTGTAAACCACACATGTCAACCCCATGGTGGAGCTTGAGGAAAAGTCAGGGGATCACCAGATACTTTGTCTGGGAAGCATGAATGCCTGTACATAATTTCATGGCAATCCATCAAATAGCTGTTGACATATTTCGGTCTTGACCAAAGGCATTGCCGTGCCGCTAGCGTGGCTAAAAACTAAAGGAAGACTTGAGTGACTCCTTTTTGTTGCTAGGCTGTTGAAGCTGAATACAAGAAAGAAAGGCACATGCAATGAATGTATCCATCAAACCCAAGCACAAGAAATCAACATTATGACGGCTTGAATTGCTCCTTTGCCACCAACCACAAGCAGCCTGTCTATCCAACCTCACCCACCGCAATGTGATTATTAGACGTACTGCGGCCTGGAATGCTCTTTAGAGGTCTGCTGTACTTTATGGTACGTGAATCGTCAGTGCCCGCAGTTTGCTGACAAATCATGTACTTTCCTCCCTCTGAGGTGCCCCTTTCCTCCCAGCTTACAACTCTCACCCACAAGTCTCATACCCCCCAAACCTCCAATAAAAACTAATTTGGCCTCTCGGGAAATAAAGCCAACTTTGGCTGAGGAGTGGCACCAACTCCAAGTATCCCATTGGCCTTTCTGTACATAGCATTCTACTACTCTCCTTCTGTCTTCCATTCTCTCTTTGTCTCTCATCCTCTCTGCCACTCACTCAAACTCCCCACTTTGCCACAGCTGTTCCTCTCTCCCTGACCCCCACCTGCCCCTCATTGCAGATGAATGTGCAGCTGCAAAAAGGGGCTTCCACAATATGGTTATTGTGTACACTGGACACTTATATGAATGGGTGCCTGATCCCACAAAAAGATCATCCCTTTCTTCAAATTTCCATCTGTTTCACAGAGAGCTATTTGTCAACTCGGTTATGAGTGAGCCCAGCCGGCCATCTTACAGTGGAGCCCCTTCAATCTCACGCAACACTTCCTTACCTTCAGGGATAATTTGAGAATCAGTTAACCTGAAAAAAGAATGAACGGTAATTTGGTTTCATGTAATGCAATGTAATGAATCTGGTGCATATTGCATTAGCTTTGAACAAAGGCAAGGGGAATCGATGAGTCTTCCATTATCATAGCTGATTTACATCCATAACCTGTATCATTATACTGATAGGAGTCTATTGATGGTGACGTTCAGGGAGCAGGCCAGTGCTTATATGGCACAATAGGCCGCCAGATCTGATAGATTACTAAAAACAAGCTGTCAATTCATAAACAGCAACGTCTTATGATCCACCTTAAAAATGTATTTTGGATGTAGTATCAAGGTAGTCATATCACATGATCTGCATAAGCAGAAATGTATTTTCTGGTATGTTGTTAAATGTATTCAAGGGGTTCCTTTTTAGTGTACAAACTTTCCTTCAATCACCTTTGTCCTGTCTTATTTACCTGGTGTTTTTTTTAACAACCTCCACAAAAGAGGGATTCTTTGTGCTATACACTGTTTATACAGCTGACTGAGAGTTAAAGCTTAATGATTGTTTTTGCCCGAGGAAGACCTGTAGGTGGTCAAATGTTGCAAATAAAATTAAAGGGAGCTGTGATTCCAGTGTGTGGGTAGTACTTGTATTGCAATTGTATAGATTTTTTGCATCCAATGACATTTTGTGGATGTGTGCATGACTACTCTAGCCTAATGATGGTGATAACACTGTTTCTACACAGGGCTATTTCTTGCTATGCAGTTGCATAGGGCCCCAAAAGCCACAATGGGCCCCCAAGCTGCAATTTTAGCCTTTTTTTTTTTTTTAGAAATTAAAATGACTTGTCTCTCTTGGTAGCCAAGTGCCCTCATTTGTTGAGTGAAAGTACCTATATGCTCTCTCTCTCTCTC
>LKNJ01002568.1:0-59430 GCA_002120245.1 Maccullochella peelii
ATATATATATACATATGTTAAATGTTTAATCGTTTATGTATATGCACATTTTCACACACTGAGCTATATGTAAATGTGCGTGTGACGTCATCTAGCAACTCTTCGAGCAGGCTTTGGCTGCTTTCCATTGAAAGTAGTTGACACGTAGTTAGCACAACACTGCTAACAGCCAGACAGCAGCCTGCCACACAACACAAAAAGCACCTCAGACTTTGAACGGCAACTCACACTAGCTTTCTAGCTGATGTACATCAATCGTAGCTTAGCTTTCTAGTTAAGGACACGTGTCTTGTGTTGCGCCTTGTCTTAGCTGAAAAAGCTACCAAACATCCACTGGGGGAAGGGTGCACTGCTAATGTGGGTTTGAAGGTTAAACTGCCATTTAGCACTTTGAACGGCTTAAAAACTCACCTGCAAATGTCAACATTTGTCAGTTTAGATGCAAAATTATGTTCTTATTTTCCAATTTAAATAGTGTTCGCATATTGCAATATTGTCACAATTCTATCACCGGCTGGCGATGACACTGATTAACAACAAACGCCAACTTTTCCAACTAGATTTGACGACTTTTAAGACCATTAGCAACTTTTATCTAATTTTTTTTTATCACACTTACTTGTAAAGAATGGCTGCACTCTTACATGTTTAATCTTTTATGTATATACAAATCCTCGCAGGAAGAGAGAGACAGGGAATGAGACAGAGAGAGAGAGAGAGACAGAGAGATCAAAGGTTGCACCCATGAGTGATGCTGGGAAACAACCTCTTCTGCCTGGATGGCCATGCTCACATCAAACCGAGCCACAGCTGTGCTGAGCTGGCTTTGTGCCACTGGGAGTGTGCTTTCATATGTGTGTACATTTGTATGTGTTTGGGGGTTTATATATTAGTGTGGTAGGTGTGTGTTTTTTCTTTGCGTGTGTGACATGTCGGGGACAAACAGTAGCTTCCCTACTGAGACTCAGATTGACCTTCATTATGAGTCTGTGTAAAGAGGGTGTCTGCTTGCTGACACTGCCTCTTATGGGGAAACAATGAAATGACAGGGGTCGTGCTGCACAGTGGCTCCATAAAGTCTTTACTCTGCAGTTATCCCACTCCAGGATATACAGGGATATATATAGCATTCATTACACAAAATATGAAAATCAGTACATGTGATCTCTCAAGTTCTTTTTGTATGTTGAAATGTAAACTCAGTGTTGTCTTTTAAACACTACACAAGTGTAATCCAGTTGTTTTGAATACAGTTTTATTCAAAGCATGAAAGCAAAAACTACAACTCAACCTGCTTCAAGCACTTTTTGTGTCAGCTGAAGTCATCTTCCCATTGGCCACAGCTGGACATCGTAAAGTACGGGTAAGCTACAACGTACTAGGTGCAATAACAAGCTTTATACCAATAGAATAGGTCAAGCGAGAGGACGCTTCTTCAGTGCCATGCCATTGTTCAGACGTCCCATTATTCCGAAACCCCAATAGTCCGAAAAACGTCCCGTTGGACCAAAAGCCCATTTGTCTGACAGCCTGTTATCCCGAAAACAAACACTCATTGCTCCGAAGGCCCATAGCTCTGAAAACACACACTCTCCATGCAGCTGTTAGTTCAGCGACTGCCGGCCCTGTCCATGGTGCTGAATCTGAGGAGGACAGGCTATCTTTCTGGCCTTACACCAGACGACATGTCAAGGGATTTTACTGCACAATACCAGGACCCTGAAACTGAAGCAGCTAAATGGAATTCAGCCATCGTGTGCTTTTCCTACTGTGACATGTCAAAATGTCTTCTGTGAAAAAGACTTTACATGGATGTGAATTATAACATGGAAGAAAAAAATAAAAGCTGTAGTAAAGATCTGTATTTTCTTTCCTTTTTTCACTTCCTTTGCTCATTTCCTTTGCTCTCCTTTCCTTGTCACTAATTGGCTCATGTTTTCACCCTTTGTCACCCCTCATTTACCTGATTAAGTTCACCTGATTACTCCTTATTTAAAGACTGCACTCCCTTTCACTGACTCTTTGACCTTCGCATGGGGCGGAAGTTCTGGTAAGAGGAGTTTATCTTATCTTTACTTCTTGTCCTATGTCCATGTTAATTTAACTGAGGTTTGTTTATCCTTATTTCTTTAAAATGGATGTGTGAGACTTATTTCGAGTCCCTTGTATTTTGTGTTCTTTCAGATTCAACAGCCCATGTGTGTCTTGTACTCCCTTTAAGTTCATAGTGCAATCGCTTTGAGTTTTGGGGAAAAATCACCTGGCTGTTCGTTCTGAACCTTCTAATTTATAAAAGCCAAAACATACAATAAATACTTTCAAAAAGTACACGAACACAAAAGAAGAGTAAGCATAATGATCTCAGTCTTTAAACAATGCAGCATCAACTAAATAATGTAAATACTGTTTCTCCATGTAAAAAAATAACCATCGTGAATATTCTGAGAAGCGTTTTATATGCAGTAAAACAAACATTGCTAATGCAGTGAAGGTGTATTAAATTTTGCATCAGGTGGAGAATGTGGATAATACAATGTGATGAAATATTAACAGCTGCTCATACACATGTAAGGCCGTACATGAAAGTGTGAGGGGATATTAGAATAAAGCTCAGAGTGCTTGGAGCCCAGCGGGTCCCTGGAACAAGAGCGACTGTTCATTGTGATTCAAGGCCTGGTGGAACATTGCAACCAGGGGTCTTTGGGGGGGAAGGTCCTGGGAGCGTCGAAGGGTCCTTTTTCAGATCACTGCTACGTAACACAATAAAGGGCCTTTTCTCTGGTCCCCGGCCTACTCTGATGCTGAAGGACACAGAAATGGCCCACTCATGCCAAATACCGGCCAGCTCATCAAAACAGCCCTGAGATGACTTGATGTTGGAACATAGTGCACTTTTCTTACAGAATAAAAAATGTGCATATGGCCGTCTCAGCATTCTTACAGGCCCTGCTCTGGGATCAATGTCATTGGTATGTATAGGCTGGCCTACCCCCCCTCGCTCTCCCCCGCCCATCCCCGCTCTGTAAGCCTCCAGGCATCATCTTCAGCACTTTTCAGTATGGGATCATCAGAAAGAAAAGTACGATCTCCATGTTTTGTGGTTTTTTTTAAATCATTGTATTTCTGCATGGGAGATGTGAATGATGATAAAGACATATTCCACTGCCAATCCATCAGTGATTTTATCTTACCTCATCATTATTTTATCCAGCCTAAGCTCAGATTAGTGTTGTTTGTCAAGGTAATCAGAGGGTTTGGTTTGGATGCATTCGTGTGATGGATAAGGCGGTTGCACTTTACAGAGCGGAGGACACCTTCAGCAGAGTTCTTGTCCTTGGATCAACTGTATCTTACTTCCAAAATTACCCTGCTAAAAGCTCTGACGCAGGACTTGAAGGAGGTGTTTTTTAGTTTTTTTTTAGTGCAATGTGGAAAATTGCTGTGGGTCTCTTGGCTACACATAAGCAGAATGAATGAACTAAACTGGAAAACAAATTCTTTGCAGAAAAGGGATGCGGTTTGTCTCTCTGTATTTTCTGTGGCAGATGTCATTCTCACATTTACAGGGTGAAAGATCTAAAGGGTTTGATGTCATTAAATCTAGATGCTCATGGGTTTGGGTTCAGGGGAACAGCTATATTCATACAAAGAAAATAATTTATGAATATGTGATTTTATGTACTCATATACAGTGTTTAGTTCTCTTATGTAAAACACATTGAGCCACATTAAACACTAATAATAAAATCAGCTTTATAGTTGGTGGCTCAGAATTATTGGAAAAACAACACATCTTACACAAGAGTCTTACACACACACACACACACACACACAAATTTACAAATACATTTTCCTAAGGTTTACCAATGTATCTATACCTATTTTATTCTATATCAGATTTCATTTGTCTTTAACCTTCATAGTTTTCATCATGTCATATGTATAAAAGCAGGCCATTTATCCAGCCAAATATCTTGCAGATAGCGAATAGATCATAGCACTGATTTTATTCCTCATCCATCCCAGCTCTGTTGCCAGCGATGTCGATATGTCTTCAGAGGTTCTGCCCCCGTCCTTCTAGAGCCACAGGAGGTGTGTTGGGTTGGCAGATTTATTTCAGACACTGGCACATTGCACTGAGTTTACTCAAAGGGCCACTCCAACATGAGTGATCTCACACTCTAGATGGGATGCAATCTGTCTTCTCACAGGGCTCTTTGTCTAATACTGCTAATTAGAGAAAGAGAGAAAAGGGTCAATCCTCTCTGTGTGTTCTGTGTACAAACTCTCTCTCTCTCTCTCTCTCTCTCTCCTCCTCTCTCTCCCTCTTGCTCATTCTCTCTACCAATTACTGGATTAGAAGTCACTTAGAAACCTGGGCGTAAATGCGCTGTCACTACCAATATAAGGCTAACGGTGACTGTAACACAGCCTTGAAGAGCCCTGTGGTTTGTGACCAAAGTTGGCCATTAGCTGATTACTGCAGTTAATGTAGAACAGCAGGCAAATAAAGGCCTTTATTCTTTATTCAGACTTAGATTCCTGAATTTCAAACTGAGATTCCACTACAATAAACACAGAAAGAGCATTCACAGTGATAACTGGATTGTTTGTCTGAATGGCATGAGGGGTAAACCTGATTGTAGGCACTGACTCTGACTTTTACAGAGATTTGTTGGAAGTGAAGTGAAACCTGAACAGCCAAATGAACCATCCAGATGGTCTTTAAGATACTGCATACATAGCAAGATATAATTTGGCTCTGCTTCCGTGCTTTTTTTTTTTCACTGTTTGCTCCCTTCACATCATTTTTTTAGACATGTTAAAGAATGGGCATCTCTATCAAAAGGGTGTTTTCCAGCCAACAAAACGCTGCCAAAACTCACCATCTGTTCCTACTTGGGGGCGGAGGTAGAACAGTGTATTAAAGCAGCTCCAGCAACCTTTTCCGTGGCTGGCGTCAGCAGAAGTTCCTCCTTGCCACTTGATCAGTCACATGGTCTTAAAACCTCAACGTTAACCTTCCCAACATGACTTGATTAGCACCCTATCTGCAGGGATGCAGTGTACTGGTATATGTATGAAACACCTACAGGTAACAGATGGTTGAAAAACGTCATTCAATGTACGCGGTGTGATAGTTGCGTAAGTGTTGAAATGTGAGCTGCAGCGCGACTCTCCTGTAGAATCAATCGGGAAGTGAGAGGGAGATGCTGCTTGATCTAATCATGCTGGCATCCGCTGTTTAGATAAAAGATCTGTAATTCTCAACATTTTTGGATGTTGAGCGATTAGAACTACCGAGAAACAAGATAGGACAGAACTTAACTTAGAGAAACAGACTTTCCCTAGTGGTTGCAACTGTACTTATGCAAATTGGACACTCATGGGTAAAGGCATGATGACTCACGCATGGGACAATTTTCACCAAGATGGCTCTCTGCTCAGCACTTCAGTAGAGAGATGTGTTGATTTTCTGGCTCTGAGCTTTTTATGTTGTTTTCCTTCTGACTTTTGCAACACAACAAACCTTAGAATTTCCCACAGATCCTACAAAATGCATGCTGACTTTTGCCTGAATAAGTTGTGAGCTTAAATCACAGCAAATCAAGCCTCTTTTGAAGAGGAAAGGCCTATCCCCCCTCTCCTCCTCTGCTTGTTAGCCAGCCAGCAACTTGACAGTGTTTAATTGATTAAACTGTGAATGCCTGCGAAGGCTCAGCTCCACCAAGACATGCAGTGCACAGACACCGTATGGATGGCAGGCAACAGAAGAGAGCCCCAAATCTCCAAAATGACTCACAAGTGCAAGAGAATATGGTGTTGATTATATAATTGTGTGCATGCCTACTCCAGTAACTCTCATTGACTCCAGCTTTCATGCGGCACTCCTATCGTCAAAAGCACATTTACGTTCTCGCGATGTGTGAGTGTGTGTGTGTTTATAAATGATTCGTGTGTCTTACTAACGACCTCCTTTGCATGAAACTTTTCTATTTGTCTGCTTTCATTTGATCTGACAACACTGTTGTGTTTATTTGTGCTCCATGTTGCCAGAGGAGGCTTGTTAGCTGGGATTGTTTATCGCCCTTAGAGGCCCAGTTTGGTCGCTGCATTTCTCAACAGCTCATAAGCCGCCGAGTGGCTTCACAATAAATTGACCTAAATTATGTATGGCTTTCTTGGGCCAGTGCGAAGGGTCCCTGATGTCATGGGATCTCTTTGTCGCAACAGGAGCTCCAATACATTCACTATGAAAAGGATTCAAACACCTCATGGAAGGTTTCATGTTTTATTGTTTCACAACATTGAGTCAAAGTAGATTTGCATGGGATTGGATGGATTTCCATGGAAATTGGTACAGACATTCATGGTCCACAGAGGAGGAATCCTGATGACTTTGGTGATCCTCTGGCTTTTCATCTAGCACCATCATCAGGTCAACATTCCCACCTGCCTCAGTATAAGTGAAAACACCTGTGTATGTGACGCACGGGTGTGTAGGGCCTCTACGAGTGGCTTTCTCTTTGCCACTCATCCATGAAGCATGCGGCCAACTTTTGTTGTTTGCACCATCTCTTTAATCTCTAAAGCTTGGCGCTCCTTCAGAGTTGTCATAGGTCTCTTGGCGTCCTCTCTCACGAGTCTCCTTCTTGCACGCTCACTGAGTATTTGAGGACGGCCTGCTCTAGGCAGATTTACAGCGGTGCCACACTTTTTCCATTTCCTAATGATTGATTTAACTGGATTCCAAGGGATGTTCTGTGTCTTGGAAGTTTTCTTGTATCCAACCTCTGACTTTTAATCACCTTTTTGCCAAATTGACGCACCATGAGTTGGACCTTCCAGGTACAAGTGTATTTATACTACAATCATTGAAACCCCTTGACAACACACACATGTGATCTCCGTTTAACTAATTGTGTGACTTCTAAAACCAATTGGCAGTACCTGTGATGATTTAGGTGTGTGTGTTATATTAAAGGGGGTGAATAGTTATACAAACATATATTTATTACTTTAATAGTTCAGATCAGTTTGTAAAGATCTGTTTTCACTTTGACATTAAAGGCTCTTTTTCTGTTGATCACTGTCACAAAAGCTGCATTAAATCTACTTTAATTCAATGTTGTAAAACAAAACATATAAACTTCCAAGGGAATAGTTTTTGTAGGTTCTGTAGCGGATCCCTGTCTCTGCGGGGGATTTCTCTAAGGCCCGTCTTGGACTAAACTCCGCACACATTCAGTAGATGGAGTTTCTGGCCAAGCCAACTAGGACGATCAGGATTTGATGAAGTATACATACCAAACAATTTCTTCTCTCTCGTGACTGGCTGACTGCAGGGACGAGTGTGGGACAGATGCCACTGCAGAGAATCTTTAGAGGGATCACCAAACAGTGCTTAATAAAGAATGTGGATAATTAGTTTCAACTGCGGCAATTGCCAATTGTTATTTATATAATTTCCGACAAGCTTGATTAACAGATGCAAATTTCCCATAATCTATATATACGCATGCCAGCGGGTTTGCCAGCTCCTGCTGTCAGCTTGACTCCTGGTTTACGATTCTAATCATAACAGCGGAACTCATTTCTCAAAAGAAATCGTGGAGGAGTCGACCTTCTGTCAAAGCTGTCGTATGATATTTCATACCAGCCGGGGTGCCGGCATATATTCTACCACCAATTAAACTGCCCATTTGATAATGAATAACCAGTGTTTACGCTGATTCGAAAGCGCACATTTATCCAGTGTGTGTTTATACCTCATTTATTTTCATTCTCCCCTCTTTCTCCCCAGTTTGAGCCTTCAAAGTTTATGATACATGGCTGAGAGATTTTCTATTAGTCTGCACGCCTGTACATTTATCCCCCTCAGGTTGGAGCAGAGTCGGTTTGTGTTTGTGAAAAGAAGCTTTCCCCTGTTATCACAAGGTGCAATGAGAGTGAACTGTGGATTGGTCAGGGCAAATAACCACAAAGTTTGTACAAACCTTCATGGTCCCCAGAGGATGAATCCTACTGACTTTTATGAGCCCCTGACATTTCCTTTAGCAAAACCAGCAGGTCAAAGCTTTCACTTATCCTGTGAAATATGTCAACATCTACTAGATGGTTGGCATAAAATTTTGTACTGACATTCATGGTTACCAGATGATGTATCCTACTGACTTTGGTGATCCCCTGCCTTTTCATCTAGTGCCTCTAGAACTGTAATCACTTTGCTGCTCCCTTAAGTTTTCATCTACCAACATCATCAGGTCAAAATTTTGGTTTATGACCGAATACTAATGACATTCCCATCATCCTCAGCTGTTGTTTGTTTTTAGTACAAATTACCAATTGTTACCAAACTAACATGCTAAATGAAAGTTCATTTAATTTACTTTGGTGAGTACAATATTACAATAACCAATCCAAACAATGGCCAAACCTACACAAATACAACCCAAGATGTCATTAAACTAGAATTATCCTTTAAAGGCCCTAGACTATATGAAGAATTTCAAACTTTCTGACTTTGGCGACTCCTTGTGGCCGTATCAGAAAAGACACTTTGGCAGACAGCAGTGCAACCCATAGATCTGACCTAAGGACACTAAGTAATGGGCTAAAAGCAACACATACACCAATTTTCACCAGAATTGTCTAATTATTTTGACTTAACCTATACCAGCATGATGCATGAAACTCAGGCATCATAACTAATTGGTTCACATTACATCCTCACTCCTAATTATCTGCACTTCAGCTCACTTGAAAGGTGGTCACGATCTTCTTTAATTTTCCACGTCTCAGTGTAAGTGTTTGGTGGCATCTGAAATTGGATTGCCATGTTCTCAACAAGCCCAACAATCTAAAGTAAAGTGGGTAAACGCTCCAAGAGTTTGAAGAAAAATGCTGCTGTAAGTGCCATACATTTCAGAGTGATGAAATGCACAAGTAACAGCTCTCCCACACTGATGAAAATGATCTGTAGATAAATACAGTTCCAATTCAATGATACACTGAAGACAGCGAGTCGTTTCCCTTTCCCGAGAGCAGCGGCTGATTCAGTGGAGCAGATGAGAGTTGAGCTGGTAGAAAGTGGAGTTAGATTCCACTCAGAGAAAGGTAGCCCTGGAGATTTAGGGGCGAGAATTTGCTCCATGCATCGTTTGCTTCTTTAATTTAAGGATCCTAACAGGAAGAGTGGTGCTGTATGGCTGAGCGGTTCCATCCCTCATTATAAAATGGCTGCTTGTCTCAGTCCATAGGTTTAGTCCTATTACTTCCACTGTTGCAGACACAGGTTATTATAAAGCTCTGCAACTTTATTCACAACAGGGGTGTTGTTGAGGAGCGGCTTCTAGTTTTATTATTTGAAAAGTTCGACAAGGAGTATGACGTGGGTTCTTTGTATGTGTCCATCTATGTCTGTGTAGAAGTGGGACGCCTGACAGTGTTAAAGCCTGTGCATGGCATGCGTTTGTATTAAACGAGGTACCACTCTGTCACGTAATCATAAACTGTCATCCTACAAATAGCTCATTCCATCATCCTAAATTATTTTATGCGTTTCCTCTCAGTCCTTTCACTTTCTGCACGTACTTATATAGAATCTATTTCTCGCTCTCACTTTCTGACTTCCAAGGGTGCTGTATTTTATCATATATTACTTGTTCGGCTCTCTCGCCCCATGCCTTATTCCTCTTGCTTTTCAATCACTTTGCTCCGGGATCCGATCCAAGCCCCAGCTGCAGCCAGAGAGAGATAATGCAACCAGATAATGCATCCAGACAGTCTATTACTCTGATGGCCAGCACAATGATGCCTCTGAGATTTCTGACCAATTTCAGGCTCTTATAACTCTCGATTTGTACTGTAGTCTCACAGCAACAACAGCGCAAGGAGGGGAAGAAACAGCATGTACTACCTGTGTTTTGTTTCTAAGCTGTCAGCGTTTCAACAGTTTGTTACTGCTTGTTTTCATCAGCCTCTGAGCGCAGTGATGAAACTACCAAACCAACAGTCCTGCTTCTGTCCAGCTGAGAGTCCATCCAGATATTAGCATCAGTTCTTCTTGCTCACTCACTCTGTTCTGTCTCCCTTGACCTCTTTTTGTCCGGCTGTCTTCATTTTCATTACCTTCTCTCCTTCTTCTTGCTGTCACCCTCGCTCTCTTTCACCGTTGTGCACCCTCTCTCCTCCCACCCAGCCAGCTGATGTCAGGTGATATTTCAAGACATATTTAAGTACAAAGAAGAAAGCTGGTCACCTCTAGGCTGTTGGCAAAAATCCCTATGTATTACACCCATATTAGACAATTCAGCACCTCACAATTTCACGTTGAATGCCAACGTTCAGTCCAATGACGGGAGCAGTGTACCCTTTATGCAGGTGTAGGTGTAAAGTAAAGTGTGTTGTGGTCAGGGGGTGGGGCGGTTTGTAGCACAACAGACTTCCATACAAGAGGCCGGAGTTTGCGTCCTTTCACAGTGGTAACTATTAGTCATTTAGACCCCAAAATTTGAAAAAACAGGGCCCAGGTTTGAAAATAGTTACCCTTTAAGGTTTTGTTTTTACCTGACCCTTATTCGTTCATGCTGTGCCACACCCTCAGCTATTATTTGAGGCTCAGACCATTTTTGAATACTGGTTTTTATGTGAGTTTACTATATGTAGCAAGATGACATTCCCATTCTTTATCTGTGTAGAAAGTTGTGATTGTATCTCCATCTGGTAGAAACAGCAGACACCAGACCTATTTAAATGGCTGAACAAACTGGAGATGTAGGCAGTGGATGATTTAGAGGTCTGGAACGAGGCTACCAGTTGGTGACAATTTAACACATGTTTTCTAATGTTGTAATGTTGTAATTATTCTGATTGATTAAGTTTTAATTGTACACTCATTTCAGTTCTTTCTGCCACAGATGACATGTTCTTTTCATATGAGTCATCTGAATTATTGTCATGACAACTTAACATTACATTTCACAATACAGTTTGTTTGAATCTTATTTAATATTATATTTAGTCATCAGTTAAAAAATATCTTACACCAATGATAAAATATATAATAATTAAAGCAATGCGATGACATTATTCAACATTTTATAACCAGTCTCCACACACTTTAATCCACCCATTTAGAAGGATATTTTTAACACAATTCCATCCTGCAATTATTAGCTTATCAGTTGCTACCAGCAACCTGAGCTATCTCAGGCCAGGGAAAAAAAAGTTTTTTCCTCACATTTCTTCTAATAGATAGAGACTAGAGCAAGACCGGCCTCTTTAAGATCCAGGTCTGAGCTGACTCTTGTCACTTGTCTTCACTCGTGCTGCTGTTAGCCTTCCTGTTCTTGTCATTAGGAATTAAGGGCACCGGCGGAGTGTAGGCAGCATATGGTGGCTGGACTGAGGAGGGGGAAAAGAGAGTGTACGAACAAGTAAAGTGGACATGTAGGGAAACATCCTCCCTGACACGTAGTAATGCATACAGATGAATACGTGGCATGGTCACCAGCTTTATGGACAAGACTGCAAAAGTACCATCCGTCGTCTTACCATCTGATTTAAATGGGACCACCACCTGTCACAAAATCTCATGGAAATGCCAGCTTTTTCCAACTCTAATTCAGAAGTGCAAGTACTCAGGTACATTTACTCTGCTGTACTTAGTTTTCATTGTAAGTGGCGGAGTCTGCTATTCCCGTGCTGGATTCAGATGAAAACAATGCATGCATGTACTCCACTGTTAACGTTTGTCATTCCATCTACTTGATAAGTGCTAACGAGTTACTGCTAATGCAAACCCAACATTTCCTACTGCTGCTGCTATAATAAGCACTTTGGATATTTACCACATGTCACTGTCCTAATGTAGAACTAGTTATTATTTTTAACTAATTGAGTCTTGAGGCTTTTGACTGGACTGAATTCAACTTGTTATGGCTCTCTAAATTGGGACCTTTTGACTTTGGTTGGAAACCGAAGTTATCACAACTACTTAAGAGTCAAGCGAGGATGACTCGGCCACATTGCTGGTGTCAGCACTCTGCTCACATAAGTGTTTCAGGCATTCATGCAGTCCCAGCTAATTGATATGTGTTAGAGAGCGGGATATGCTGATGTGCGAAAGTCATTAGCTGAAATGTGAGGAATAATCATTTTGTTTCAGGGCCATAGGCCAAAGCGAGAGAGAGAGAGAGAGAGAGAGAGAGGCCTCATTCTAATTCTCCAGCCAACTGAACCACAAAGTGAAGTAAGCTCACCTGGACGAGATCCAAAAGCTTGGAAGTCAAGCTCTCCTTAGTTTATCAGACACAGGCATCAATATCCTCCAGGCTGATTTCAATAGGTACACAGATCATTAAGCGAAGTCTCAGGAGTGAGTTCAAATGAATCTACAATCAGTCTGACATTGCTATCTGCCCATCTGTTTTGCAAAGTTTTCCCTTTTGCAAACTGCATTTGGATCAGTATGAGTATATGTTATGTCTTCATATGGCTCTCGTGATTTCATGTTCAAATGTCTTTGCAGCGCATGCATAGATGTAAATCCATATTTCCGTCTTGATATGGAAGTAACTTTTGACTTTGTAAACTTTATCCTCTCCACAGTTTGCTAGTATTTGCAGATCACTCGTTTTTCCCAATTTAGCCATTAATGTGACTGTACGTACAGTAGGCTACAGTGCCTAAGAAATACAACCACTGTGGATTACCATAATCAGCTCTTACGTGATTGTGTGATACAACTGGGCTTTATTCACATGGCACTGGTGATTACATTACAACAATTTTGTGACCCTGTTCCATTTGCACAATTTGTCTCATATGAAAAAGGCTTTAAGCCCTGTGAAAAATTGCCTTTTGTGCCTCATCTTTTTACGCAGCCTAAACCAGGGAAAACTGGGTCACAGAAAAATATGAATGAAACACGGAGAGAGCGCTGACTTGGTTGCCAAGGAGTCCCTGTGACGTGTGGACTCGGAGAGAAAAGCCAGCACGCAGAAGGGGAAAGAGGTTTTACATGGTGGCAGGGGAGCAATCAGAAGTGTGATCCAAGCGTCATAATTGTAGACCATGAGGGGCCGAGTCCTCATGTAGATGTCAGTGTGACACGTCTGGCTCTGATGTCTCAGTTCTGGGATGAAAGCACACTCCAGGCTGTTTGTTCTGCCCAAACTCTGATCTGACCCACATTGCCAAATAATTTGTAATTTTGCTTCTGTGACATATTTTAAAAATCATTTCTGGTTTATGTTATTTATTATTATTTAAAAGTGACAATAATAATGGCCATATAAATCCACATTAGGTTTTTGTAATGGCCATCAGTTTTAATCATTTTAATTTCATTCAGAGACATAATTTTTTATGATTTTTTTTGCCATGATGGATAACTAAATGCTTCGATACCCAAGAGCTTTTTTGTGCACCAAATAGCATTGCGTGTATCCTTGAGGTCCAACAAGCATGTTGAATGAATATCTTTCCTCACAAAACTACAAAGCAGATCTTTGAAATATAAAAAGAAAACATTGTACACATCCATGTTTATCGCCGCTAACTGTCGATCAGTGGAATAGTGTGAAACAAGCGTCCTGCTACCAGTGGTTAGGGATGGGCGGATCGATATTGATAATAAAAGTATATAAATACAAAACGTGCATGGCTGCATCACTTTCAAACATTTTCACTACTTTTGTATAATGTTTGTGCCAAAACAGCCCTGACATATTTAGCTGGCCCGTGTCACATGACTGTGGAAACCTATGTGATGTGATCAAGTGCCACACATCAGCCACACGAGTAACCTCTTCAAAGATTTAGAAACAAATATTTCCCTACTCAGTTTCACATCTACCCAACCCTTGAAAGGGCTCCAACTGCCACTAACTTAATCTTGTCTCTGAAGAAAATGAACGGGCCTTTTATTTCCAGAACCCACCTAACTTTGCAGCTCTATTTTAATTCAGTGGTGCATATCCCCAAACCAATTTGCACGTACCACAAACCAACTCCATTTGGTATTTCCCGGGGCCCACGGGAGTCTGATCCAGTTGGTAATCCAGCATTGAAAAAAATGACTCTTATTCTGAAAGGCAAATCTAGACTGACCTTCAAGGATTATTCTGAACAGTCATTTGATCAAAAAAACAAAACATTTTAACTTAAGATCCACTTACTATCTTTTTTCAGAGCTTTCAATTGCATTTCACAGTCTTCCTCAGTTTTCTGAGTGTGCAAGATTTCATGTCAAACTAGTCTAGATTGTTGAAGGGTGGAAATAGCAGGCAGGATTGTTAGTGCAGCCACTTCTTACTATTTCAATTAATTAAACAGCAACAGTGTTTAAATGTGAATGAATATTGCTGTTTTACTGTTAACTGTTAGCAGAGTCAGTGCAGCAGTTACACACAAATGCAATTACATGCTCAAGTTCCATCAAGTAAGAGGGACTGGAGTATTGGCTGTCCACATCACAGTAACCAGAATGAATGGCTCGATACTGAGCATGTCCGTACTGAAATACTGACATTTTTCAGAGTGCTAAAAGTGAAAACAGAGTAAGCCTACACACATGGACACTGCTAAACTGCAGCATCTCATCAGTAATCCTCTTCCCAGTTTAATTAAATCTATAGTTACGGTTGTAGAGCCCAAATACAGCTCACACATGGAGGCGGTGGACAGCCGATTTGTGGGGTGAGGGGTGTGCGGTGGTGGGGTGGCTGGTCACGTCCTCCTCTTTGAATAGCCCTGCTATCACTTAGCAGAGATTGTCTGCAGTGGCTTGATAACTGGATGAATCCTTTAATCTATTTTCATTTACCCCTGATCCTCTCACTGGTGTTTCCAGTTTGCTGCCAACCACACACACGCACACTTCCTGTTTCATTCACCGGTAAGTGACAAGGCTGGGTGTAATTCTGGGATTGTATTGTTGCTGTCCAGAGGTGAAGCCTCTGGGAAGCAGAAGTAATACATTCCCTTCTCTACATGTTGTCCTTGGTCTACTTTTTTAAGAGTGTCACTGAAAAAAAAAAGAGAAGACAAAGTTGGCTGTGCATCTGAAAGAATTCACCTCTCTTTAACTTGAATGCAGTGTTTTTTACCCACACCTTTACCTACATCTCTGAAGCTCGCTAATTAACATGCATCTCGTCTGTTTAATCCGTACATACACAGAAATGTAAAATCTAATATGTGGTTTTAGAGAGAATTATATTCTTTAACTATTTCTTGGCAAACAAATGCAAAGTGTTAATTAGTGAGCTTTAATTAGAGGTGTTGGTAGGCATAAGTCTCTGTAAAGGAAATCCAGAGATTTGTTTCTAAACACATTTTATATGTTAGAAAATAATTGCTGAAAACATGTGAGAAGACTGAGTTGTGGAGTTACACCACAGTTTTTCACCATTTTTGCCCCCTGCGTTTCATTTCCAATTTTTCCCAATTTTACATACGTGGCAATTTTTTTAATCATTCAAATTTGGCTGGGTGGTTGACAACACATTTTTCTGTGGTGTGACAAACTCAGAACACATATTTATTATTTTATTATTGCTTTACACAGACTTTAACTTTGGAGGCTAGCAGTTTCCCCCTGTTTCCAATCTTTATGCTATGCTAGGCTAACCACGTCCTGACTCCAGCACCATGAGGCACAGACATGAGAATGGTATCAATCATTTCATCTCAGTGTCAGAAAGAAAGCAAATAAGTGAATTTACTAAAATGTGGAACTACTCCTTTAAGTTTTGACGTGGTACCTCCCATGCATAGAGGACATTTCACAGCCAGTTATTTTTTCTTTTATCCTGTTTTTTAAATAATACAATTACATAAAGGTGTACTTAAACATACTTTTGACAGACAGTGTGTTTTTCATTTTAAAGGTCTTTTGTCATGAATCAGTGGAAAATTTTAACCTTATGGTGGCACTAAATTCTGGGGATCACCAAAGTCATTAGATTTATTATATGGGGAGCATCAGCAAAATGCTACTTAGAAATCATTAAAGCCATATTTAAAAAAAATAGTATAAATAGTAATAAATTAAACAAAGTGAAATGAAACTCAGTATGAAATTTATAAATACTTATTTCTTGAGATAATTGTTTGAATATTCTAATTGCCTAAATAATTATTATATATTTCATTTCATGTGCACTTATTTCATTTAGTAGTTATTCATTTATTTCTACTGTCTATTTACTCACATAATTTTATCACTTTTCATCAACTTTCTGTACAGAATATTATGGAAATCCATTCAACATTTGTCGCGATATTTTACCAAAATGTTAGATCAACAAACCAACATTGCCATCCCTTGAGTGACACCACTATTGTGGCTAAAATGGTGCAATAAAAATCTGCTGCATCTCATCCTTGATGCTTCCAGTTTACATCATGTGAGGATGAGTGGCATGTTGGCAGAGCCCGACCTGCTGCTAAGGGCCCACTCAGAAATATCACATGGACAAGGTAAGGTTAGACAGCAGCCTACTGCTTTCCCAAGTCTCAAAAAACATTTCTCACATATCCTCCTGTCCCAGCTGAGGAATTACTTTGCCGCAACAGCGAGACAGTGATAAATAGAAGTGTTCAGGTGACTCATAGGGAAGCCTCTAACAGCTTAGAGCGGGGTGGAAGTGCAGCACAACCACTTTAAAGAGCCTTTCTTTGTTGGTCTGAGTTTGTAGTGTGTCTCTAGGGCCTTTGTGGTCGGCTCTGAGTCATTCCAACCTGGAACAAAGCTTATAGATATGTGCCTCAGTTAAATATACTTTTGTTCTTAGACAATGTCAAATGGTGTCTTGTGAAGAGGGATAAGCAGGAACTTGTAGTAGCGTTTCCTGTGCGAACAAGTGACAGAAAGTCCAAGAAACAGCACCATGAACAAGCATTTTCTTTGGTCTTTAACCACAGGAGAAATGTTTACTTTATTGTATTTTTGAATTAGGTTTGTGTAGATTACTGCCATATTATAAGAGACACAGAGTTTAGGTTAAGTTCAGGAGTTCTGCTAACCTGTAATCAACCTGCACGGGTTGAGATGTTGTGATGGAGTAATCAAAACAAATCTGATTCCAATGTCTTGTATTTTAGCGGGCCGTGATGGTCTTTTCTGGGCTCTTTACCCAGAAAACCTTCAGCGATGTTCAAATTGTTCTCACCTGGCCAAAACTGAACCAAACTGAGAAAGTAAACACTCACTGCAGAGCTTGAATAAACTGCTCTGAATATGCTTGGAGCTAACATAGGCTTGATTTCCAAATTACAAGCAATGTTCTGGGCTGTTTTATTCACTCGCTGTGTCTTAAAGGTGCACTTCCATAGAAAGTTGGGATGCTTGTGAAACTCTCTGTGAAGCTGTACCAGGGTTGCCAGGTATGTGTGACAAAACCAGCCCAAAAGCCAGTCCAATACCAGAACTCAAAATATGCACCTGCCAGCACAGTGTAGTCGCTACGCGTCACTCATTTTGTTCACTTTTTTCAGGGGAACGATTGGGGGAGTAGGACAACAAACCTCTGTTTTATTTCCTTTTCAATTTCTGATTGATCAGCACTCGCCTGCTGCTGCGCATACGCTGTGTTACCACGGTTACCGAATATATATATGCTGCTTATACAGGTTGCTTAGAAGTTTGCTCCCTTAACAGTTGACGATCAGCAGATGGATTTAATAGTATTCATGCTTTTTTATACTAAAATCACATATCTACTATCAGAAAATCCTGTGGTTGGTTTGTTTTGCTCTCACACCAAAGACGAAACACACCAGAACACACAGTTAAGAGTTTTCATTGGAACTACTTTCTATTAAAAAAATGGTGTCTATTTCAAAATCGGGTTTCTGCATGGATAGATACCACTAGAGGTAAGCGAGATAAGACCAGGTTTTTTTTGTCATGTGAATGTTCCAACCCTTTAAGTAAAAGAAGGCTCATAGGTTATATAGTAATCAAAAAGCCTACTTAAATGATGACTAGCAGACACACTGTCACTTTGGATAAAGTCATGAAGTGTGTACTGTGCATTACTTGCACCCCCCAGGCAAGTGCTAGCGCATTGCATGACCTGTCCCATATTTCACCACTTACCAGGTGCACTCACCAAGATAGGAATAACAACTCTGCAATCTGCTGACACTGTGTAGGCTGCAAAGCATTAGAGTTTTGTGCAACACATCTGATCATTCTGTGTTAGTTCGTGTGGATCTGATAAGCCGCCGACGTGCTCTGGGAAAGTAGTGTCCCCATGAAGAAATCTATTCACTGATAGTGATGCCACCCTCTATGCTTTGCTTTCAGGGAAGCAGAGTCTGACTGGCTACCATAGTAACTAACGCCAACTTCCATCCTTTTCGAGCCTTGGGGCGTGCATGTATGCCTACTTCTCTGCATGCATGTGGGTTATATGCACCACAGCGGGGGTACTGAGGGGTTTTCACTGTAAAAGCTGCAGGGTACAAAACACGCTAATGGATCCCAACAAAACCCCTTTTCAGAGCAGACTGTCAAACAATAACATCTGAGGATGGAAAAGCACTTGGTGGCCTTTTTGGAGCACAAAAATGGGACGCAAACTTTTCACTCCCAAACATCATGCTGGCATACCCGCAGCATAAATATATAAAGGGCACTCAAAATACAGATAATGAATTATTGATGCAACCTACACTGGACAGGAGGACGGCAGTTTCAATGAAGAAACCCAATAAACAAAATGTTTGTTACACTCTGCATAACGCATACGTGTTCTTAATGTGATGTATACTGTACGTCCCACTGACTGTTCACTGCATTGTGTATCCTGAAGATGCTTGTGACTGTAATGTATATAAGGATGTGAAGAACGCCCACACGTTTTGGCAGAGACATAATGTCTCATCACAGAGAGGTTGTCTCTTGCAGCTCTTATACACAATGCGGGATAACATACGGTGAAATGGAGCGATGAAAGAGCAAAAATGAATTTTCTGCTTTGATTTCTGTTTAAAGGAGCTCTTAAGGTGGTGGGCGTGCGTGCATTATTTGGCCTTTGCAGAATCCAGAGCCTTAGCAGGCAAAAAAACTCGTCTTCATTTGCATGGGACTTTATTTTTTTATTTTTTTATTGGGATCAGTGACGGCTGATGAATAATTTAGTCAGCTTTTCTACCTTGCCTCCAGGGTCACGCTGAAGGTCCACTTCCCCAAAACTCCCCATTATCTTCAGCTGACTGCATTAGCGCTGCCACAGCGGAGCCCCACGCTGAGAGCCTCCTGACCTTGCTGATGAAGGAGTTCTGGGGAGGAGGAGGTGACATCATCAGACGAGGACAGACTCTGGGCTTTGAGGCTGCACTGAAAACTCACACGCAAGTTTGAAGAGTATGTCTTTTTTTTTTCATAGGTAAAATGCTAATCTTTTGACTCAGTAAGTATTCATTTTGCGGCTGCACATCTGTCACTCACCCAGTGTTTCCACTAATATATCAAAAACTGTTTAATTCTCTTGTGAAAAATGGAAAAATATGCACAGTAGCCGTTGTATCATTATGGTTTACTTTAGTTTAACTTTAAATTTAATTGAGTTCTTTGCTGAAAACTATGGAAAGACCTGGAAATCCTTCAAGCAATTTCTTCATATCACTGTGGAACAAAAGCTGTTGAAAGGCATCAACTTTCAATGCCAATCACGAAATCAACAGCTGTGTTTCAGATACATTTTCTGAAAGAAAATGAAGTAGCCCTGCAGCGGTTATTTTTACACTGAAAACCAACCGAAAATCCATCTGTACAATTTCCTCTATCTCATGCCCTGATTCACACACACAAGGGGGCACAAGGCTGCTTTTCTGGCAACCAGTTAGTTTTCTGAAATCAGCTTTTGTTTTCAGTAGTGTTGTAGTTCCCTCCCATGTGGCCATAGGGTTGCTACTTAGTGCTCACCATACAGCATGTTACCGTGTGTGATGTCAAGAGAGTGTGTAGGAGCACAGGGCTCAGCTATCCATTATAGATGTGATTAATGGCCTTAATGAAACACAACTTGGACGTGAAGGGAAATGATTTCTTGCACAGCCTGTCTTAAATAGAGAGATTCTATTTACTGTTCTCTCCTTCCCTCCCTCTATGTCTTTCTGTGTCTCTCTCACTCTTTCATCATTCTCTCTTTTTTCATATCGTTTATGAACTTGCACGTCGCCCTTCTCTGTCTTTTTGTTCTTTTGATTTTCTCTGTCTTTACTCAGCCATCAGTGTATATTTCACTCACTGCCTGGTTTTTTTTTTCCGTCTCAGACTATATCTTTCTCTAGTCTTGATTCTCACCCTGTCCAAACCTATTTACTCTCACTTATTTTGTCTCATCATTCACATTGCTCGCTCCTGTCAATTTATTCCCAACTGCCTTGATACTGCTGCCATATACATACTGTTATCCAAGCTTGTCATTTTCATTTGTTGTTGTCTGGGAATGTTCAGGCAAGCCCCTGGAGGTTTTTCTACTCCACCACGCCACAAATAATCAATTACAATAACTTTTTGTGTTCTTTAATCATTTCATTTGGAGGAATGGTGGGAATAACATTCACTTGCTTTCTTTCTGAGAGTGAGATGAGAAAATCAATATCACTCTGAGCTGGAGTCAGGATGTGGTTAGCCTAGCTTAGCATGAAGACTGGAATAAAGCTAGTCTGGCTTTGTCTAAAGTAAAATATTATGCCTAACAATACATCTGAAGTCTATAAATTAACACATTGTATCTCATTTGTTCATACATTTCTGTCTATCAGTTTATAGGTCCAATGTTTCTGTTTGTGTATGGATTCAACAGAGATACAGCAGCGAGTTTAAGGTGTTAGAAGGTGTATTTTTTATTTTGGGCAGAGCCAGGCTAGTTCTTTCCCCCTGCTTCCAGTCTTTATGCTAAGCTAGGCTAATTGCTTCCCAGTTCCAGGTCCGTACTTAACACACAGATATAAGAGTTCAATCAATCTTCTCACCTTACTCTTAAAAAGAAAGCAAATTAGTGTGTTTCACAAAATGTTGAACTATTCCTTTGATCACCTCATCTTTTATCAAGAATTGGCCCCTAGGGAAAAAACTAAATAGCTTTTAGGGTTATAGTTTTCCATGTGCAGCATACAAAGTGACAGTGAGGGTGAATAAGATGTAGTCGAGTCAAACTTTACTCCAGGTTATTAAGGAAATGACTGCACATACAGTGCAAGGCATTACAGTTGGTAAGGAACAACTGACCTGATGCTGAGAGTTAATAGGCTTGTCAGTATGCTGGAGAGGTGCTACAGACTTTATAAAGGATTTGTATCCGTCAACACTCTCTCCAAGTCTCATAAAAAAGTTAACTCCATCAGCCCACCCATACAAATGCATGTTGTGCAAATATCCATAATCTGCATGACTTTATTTTACAATTTTTCAAAATCGTATTTTCGAAAACAAAAGACCTACTTTTGAGAATATGTGATACAAACACCAAAACTGTGTTCCAGTTTGCAAAACAGCACATGCATGTTCTCAAAACACAACAGAATTACACGATGGTGTCTACAAAGAAAAGGCTGAAACAAAAAAAACTCCATACACAAGAAAGCAAAAAACCAAACAACCTTCTTTTGTAACAATGAGCTTAAAGAAGCTGAAATGTTCTGCAGGGCTGAGGGGAACTGCTGAGTTGGTAATTGTGATCATTCTCTGTGGGTTTGTGGCTACGAGCGACGTGTTTTACATTACACATTTGATCCATTCTTCACATAAAAAATATTGATTAGTGCAGCCTTAAAGCTGAGATACTATGTGAAAGGTGAATCAATCATGAAGTTCAGTCAATTATCATGCAAAAATCATAAAAAGGACAAAAAACATCTGTTTATTTAGACTATGTTCATAGGTGCAACATCAGTTTGATGCTGCTTACTGAACTGATCCTTCTACCTAAACACAGACTGTGTATGATTCACTCCTTGTTTGCACATGATGTTGACACCTGACACTCGACTTCTCACTGCTGTGACAGCAGCTTCCTTGTGGTGACGGTAAACGGCTCACTGCTGTGTGTCGCCCCGCTGAAACAAGCCCTCTCTGGTCTCTGATGACTCTGTGAAGCTTGTCTCCCTCCCCCCTGGACCACAACAACTTTGATTTCTGTGGGAGTGGGGAGGAGGCGAGGCTGAGTATGAAGGCAATGCATCAAAACGCCTTTGCACTGCCGCTGATAACACGGCGCTGCCTCAGGAATAATAGACTTGATTGAATTAGCCATCCATTTTTCTCCACGCTCGTACATCTCGCTGTGGCTTGATCCCACTGGCAGCCAAACGCTTGTGACTGAAGAGTCAGAGGAGGGGGTGGTGGACAGAAAAAGAGGAGAAAGTCAAGAGGTGAGAGGACAAGTTTGAAGGATGAAGGCAGAATGTGAAAAGGTGGATGGCTGAAATGGGAAGACAGTTCGCTTGAATGTGTTTGAGTTGGAGTGGAGGAGGTCATAATGGACGCCCAAGCCTGTCTTTTGTCTCTTGTCCTTCAGATCTTGTCCTTCAGCCTCTGAAACCAAAGAACTGTATAATGGTGCTTTTCCTAACGGGAGCGTCAAACAGAAGGGAATGACGTCTTCTCGGCTCTTGACAATTAGAGACGCCCAACAAGAAAATGTCCTTCACATGAATGATTACAGTGTGTGTGCGTGACACATTAATCAATCGTGTATTGAGAGGAAGTGCGTTGTGGCATGTTTGAAAGGATTTCATCCAGAAACATCTGAGTCCTGGGGTATAAAAGAAACATGCTATGAGGTGTCTTTGTATTCAACTCGCCACACACACCGGGAGAATATAAAACATGGTGGCCCCTTGCAGTGGCGAAAGAGGGAAGAGGTGTCACTGTGGATCATGTGAGATCCTATGGGCCCAGACTTTGAACGCCACAGCTGCTTATTAATATTCCTGTCTCATAGCATGCTTACATAGAGCCTGAGATGGGATTGCAGCGATAACTGAAGTACATGGCGATGGATGCAATCCCCTGAATTACCTGGAACCTGACCGGCAAGCCAAGCCGCCCAAAAGGCAGCCTGGAAGTAAATCAATGCTTGTAATTGATTTGTTTCCCTCCCTCTGCCGTACTCTCGCTCCCCCTCCCTAACTTCTCATGAACATAGTTGACACAGTCCCAATTTGTTGTCTTTATTAGTGTTTACGAAAGGATGGAAACTAATAAGAGTGCGTGGAGTGGGTGACAGAGTGGAAGACAAAGAGATTTAAGAGAGCTTGAATGTAAGTAGCTCATATTCTTACTCCATCTCTAGCTGTAATATTTCAACATGTATTTTTTTTTCCCCCCTCATCTGTATTTGTTATATTTCTGCTTAAAGTTGCAATCAGGGAAAGTCACGGTTATATAAGAAATGGTTAAAAAAAACAATTAAAAAAGACACACGTCCCAGTGCCCAGCAGGATGGGTGCTGGATCAAAAAAATATCTATCAAAGTTTAAACAGACAGATCCGCACACCAAGTAGCTCCCGTTAAAAGGATTTTTATTAGCTGTGACGTTTCAAGCACATGGCTCTTCCTCTTTCTTCTGATAAATACAGAGAGTCGCCATCTTAAATACCCATAATTCATATTACAAATACACGGGACACACCACACATGTTGCTAATTGCCATCAGTCAAATCGTAGTAAGAAATACATTTCATATTAAACATATACACAGATTAATATAACTAGGCTACATAAGGTACATAAAGAAAATCACAGTATATACAATAAAGGATAAATAGCCGTCATATACAGTATATACTACCTTTAGAGGCACCTCTGCCTATTTATCTATCATTATCAGGAAAACGTAAGTAACGCAGTACACAATATAGCACTATTAAATGAACATTTAATTAGCTGAACAACTGTTAACAATGGCTAACATTAAGCCTCAGTGTTTGTTTTTTCCAGGCATTTCTGTATTACTTAGCGGTAAGTCATATAAATTGGGGCTTTCAGGAATAAAAATAGTTTCCCAGTCATAATTACAACTTGGATGATCCCACATGACGTGAATTTGACATTAGTAAACTGCACCCAGCACATTCATGATTAGCAGAGCCTTTAGAAAAATATATGAACGGGAAAAGAGGTAGAAAGATGCAACTTTCTGTCATGAGAGTGAAACCGTCCTCCTTTTAAAAGCCGAAAATAGTCTGCCTTTAAAAAGCTGAAGAGCTAAAAGCCAACTTGACACCTCGTATGCTCATGGAATATTTATCATTTATCATTTTTTTGGTTTGTCACTTGTTGTGTGTCAGTAGTTTGTGGGCAAAACCATAAAGGTAATGCTGATGGGAGGATTTCCTCATGTTCATTCCACAAATACTGAAAATAATCCAATACTTTTGTCCAATTTTTTATCATCTTTAAGGGGAACAAACAATATATCAGCTGTCCTTTTTGTGTGTGTAAGATGATGTTAAACAAATGCTGAAAATGCTGCTGATAGTGACACTTTAAACTGTCCTCTTTTTATAAGAACAGTTCTCCAGCCTGATCTCCATCAAGAGTCATCACTTTTATGATTCGCTGGGTCATGATTGGGAAACCACGATGACTCAACGCTTGTCCTGATTGTTTGTTGAAGCAGCGGCGCCGTGTCAGACTGTGGATTGAGGACCAGCTTTTCCAATCTCCCACCTCTGAACTCAGCCATTCAGAGAGAAAGCTGGCCTCGGATCAGGGTTTACAGGTTTGCTCATCTGGTCTCCGCAGTTCTGTACACAGATAAATGGCTCGGCCTATTTTCTGCTGTCTGAGGTTGAACGAGGCTGCAGTCGTGCTGAGATGAAACAGAGGTGGTTGATGCGCTCCTTCACCTCTAAACACTTCATTCCTCTGCATCACATCTACCCCTTCTTCCCTCACTTCCACCCCTGCAATCTCCCCCATTCCTCTCTCACCACCCCTCCCCGCTCACTTCTTCTCCATCCCTCTGTTTTCCCCCTCCCTCTCCTCTCCACACTGCCTCTTTAGATTTATCACTCGCTGTACCTCTGCCTCTGGTAAGCTCTTGGGCCCTGTCGCCAAGCAGAGGGGGGCAGCGATCTGCCGGAGAGAGCGACGCCTCATTTCTGAATGAGGTGACACCCACCTTGGTGGAGCTGACGTGAGGTCAGACGCAGTAGAATGAGATGCCGCGCCCATGTCGGTCTGCCTATAGCACATGGCAGGGGTGAAATGTGTGGCCACATAACTGTGTTCATAATAACCACCCTCCCTGTGGGGCGGTGTGAGTCTTGTACCTGTGTGTGTTGGACTGCATGTGTGAGCGCTGCTCTGTACCTATCTTTGACATGTTGTTAAAAGATAATTCCAGTTGATTAAAACAGTGGTCTGATTTTTGTGGTATTGTAGCCATTATTCCTAATGGTAATAGTGTTTGAAGGTTTTCCCGTGATTTTAAAATGATCACTTCCCAGTTTTTTTTTCCCAGGAACAGACCTGCAGATAATCAAATATCAAGTGGAATGTATGTTCTTTCACGTTTGTAAGATTATCTGGTCATATTTTTTTGCAGAACAATATTTCTTCTTAGCAGTACACTATCTTTGAGGTGGAAAATTACAATGTTAGCCATACAGAATCAGAATCACCAGTTTTACATTTGGGATTCTCCACTTGTTGAATCCTCTGCTCTCCTTGTCAGCTCCTGTGCAGAAGGAGGTCTGCATATGCTTAAACCACCTGTTGGACTATCTGAATGCTTTATTTTTACAGATTTTGCACTCTTCTTCGTTCACTTTTTTTGGCCACTTGGGGGCAGCAGAAACAAGCTGTAAAGACAATATTGACATATCACCTTTTAGGTTTTAGGTCAAGTAGTTTTCTTATTTTTTCCTGCTTACCCAGTTTCAGATAAACTTGTGAATGCCTTTTTCATGTCTGTGTTTTGTTCTTGACAAGCTGTATTGAAAATAAAACACCACTCGTACATGCACAGATTATTTATTATATTTTTATATAAGTACATCATAAAGCATCTATCTGTTAATGACCCAGACTGCCTTACAGTAGGACCGTCATAGATTTTCATCTGGATACCCAGCAAGTACATAGTGACACACTGTAATTTATGTGCATAAAGTGTTGTTATGAGTTCTAAGAGCTCTGTCTCCCTTATGTCCTTGTGTGTCTCACACAAAGTGCCTTAAGAAAACTTAGGGAACAAGTAAGCAAACTGTTAGCAAACAGTTGCTTATTTACACATCCAGCAGTTGTGGAGCAACATTAGCATTTATCTGGAGTCATGTTTCTGGCCACTCAATGAATGCAAGTTCAATATTCATTCCCTTTTGGCTGTTTTTGGACTCTACCAACTCCTGAGGGAAATATCTGGCTCTTTAGCTGCTAAACAGCGACGGCGCTATGAGAGCGGAGAGTGTGAACCAAACCAAACCTAACTGGTAATGATGACATTGTACTCACCATGTTAAATGCGGAGATCTGAACCCGTCTGAAGTTGTGTTTTATGTCCAGATAACATGATTTAGATAATATGGCTAAACTGCTGCCTTGTTTAAAACTTGTCTGTTCTTGGTGTTCCCAGATCTTAACAATAACTTGGTGAGTACAGTGTTATCATAACCAATAGTAATGATGGACAAAACTACAAAAATAAGATCAAAGTTGTAATAAACCGTAACTGTCCTTCAGGGTGAGGATAGGACACGGAGACAAATCCACCTTTTTGTCACAAGGTGCTCTGTGCCTATTTCCAAGCCCAGGATAACATTTAGAGGTGGACAGGGTGACAGATAACAGTGGTTCTCTATTGATGAGTTTATTCTTCAATGTCTCAAATGTGAACAGTCTCTCAAAGTTTGTGTGTGTGTGTGTGTGTGTGTGTGTGTGTGTGGATGTGACAGCCTTGTCAAGGACATGGCTACGAGGCGAGGGGCCCTGTCCCACACACGGACAGAGGTCTGGTGTAATCAGGTCTCCCCGGGCACCACGTCAACCTGCCTGTCATATACACATGCACACGCGCACACACACACACACACACATCAGAATCGCATCAAGTCTGGCCACTGTGTTGCCTGCAGGTTGTTCCATTTGCTTTGATCCATACACGGAAAGTGATCCAAGACTGGTCCAATGCCTTCTACTGACAAACAAAGGGTCGAATGGCTTTCATTAGAGGGCCATGCATTGCACTTGGTTCTGCTGCGGTGCTTATCGGGTAACAGCAGGACTGTCTCTCTGTCTCTCTCTGGCCAATAATCAAATCCACGCATGCCTCTTTGACCCTTTCTATAACAGCTTCTCCCATTGAAAATAGACACATGCTTAAAACACGCACCCTACCCTACCTACCCCCACTGCCACTTGGGCATAAATTAGCGCGTTGATACTTAGCAGAGTGTGCATGGCAGTATTTGTTCTGATACTTCCAACAAGCACGCCGATGCTGAGAGCATAAACACGCTCAGTAACACTTTGGTGATAGCAGGAACAGAGAGACTCTAATCACGAGTCCTGCAATCCAATTTTCACATTATGCCGGGCGAATCAGTGTTGCCAGGCAATAGCATATCGATGGTTCCCTTAACTTGGCACGACGGGCTCTGTCTGCATTCCTCTGTCGGTCTAATGGCAGCAGAAGACGCTCTGTCACACCCTCTCCAAAGGTTCTGTTCGTATTGTTCACAGCGTCACCGATTATGGGATCTTCAGGGGGTAAATGAAGGAAACTGAATTGTGCTCAAATAGTGCTTTGTATGAGTAAGAACTGAAACAATCTGGCAAGCTTACCCCAATACAGACTAATTCAAAAATCAATACATGAGAAAACGGTGCTGCTAGAAGCAACCAGCATTGCAAACGAGCATTTATCAGTTAATGTTGTATGGGTGCTTTATTGCATAGGAATATCAATATCTGAATGTAAAAGTGCAACTTTTTTTTCCTCAGTTTTAATGTGCATGGGAAGTTAAGCTCCCTACTAGAAATAAACACCGCCATCTAGTGTTGTTTGTGGCCGATGCCTGCAGATGAGCAATCAGAAGCTGTTGCAAAGGATGAAAGGACCAGAGATAGAAATGCCTTCAGAGCCACGTTCAGACTGCTCACTGTTACACTACACTGTCATCTGCACCACCTCGTTTCCTTATCTGGTCCACAGCCAGGCAAACAGATGCACACGAGCGCCGCAGAAATCCAGCAGCAGACAGACTCATAGCACCGAACATCTAGGATCAATAGCTTCCTGGGAATGCTGCCAGAAACACTTGTATCCTCCCTGTAGTCTGCGCTCACTATCTGTGTCACTTTACTCATGTTAACAGAGGAGCTCTATACTAGGTTAGGCTGTATTTTCTTATTAGACAACAGAATCTCTCACAATACCAACACTTTCAACCAGCTTTATGGTGTCAGTCAGCTCCCAGTAAATCCTCACATGTTCTTATCCTCTCTTCTTCCTCACAGGGAACAAAGAACACCAGCACATTCAAGTGTGGATTTTCTTTGTGATTTTGTACATTCAGTTTAAGTCTCAGCTGCAGAGATGCCTTATAGAGCCGGCTGACAGAAGGCAGGAGGAGAAATTCCTCTAACACCGAGATTGCAGAGGCATTTTTGTTGCTTGTGAGGATAATGATATGGCCTGTGTCGCAGAGAGGGGGCAGCGAAGGTGGAGTTTGAGCTGAGGAAACATGTCTGTAGTTTATTATTGCCTGCGGGCACAGAGAATCTGAAGGACTGGAGACAGATCTCCACATTCTGGCCAAAAAAAAAGGGAAATACAGCAGAAATAGCCCAGCTGATATGAGGATACATTTGAAGAGAGGATAGCATCTATCCAGTCCCCAAACACATAAGCCACCATGTAATATAGCTTGTGTTGTCCTACAAAATTCTCTGCAAAATCCAGGATCTGCAGAGAACAGTAAATAGAAGAGAGCTGCCATTTGGGAGTAAAGGTAGTGGCCTAATATTCAAGAAGGTATTTTAAAGATCTGTAATTTCAAATCCATGTCTTGATATTTGGATCTGTAAGCACTATCCGAGGTATTCCCTAGATTTTTTGTCTCTGAGATTTCTGCTGCTACCCCAGTACAATAACCTGACGCGCCAGATGGTTTGTTACACAGAACCATCTGAGAAGTCGTGCTTGGAAACTGTTTGGAAAAGGGCAGGCACTTTCAAACAGTACTTGGCAGGTGATTGTATGAACCATCTGTCTATCACCGTCTATCACAGGATAACGTCAACCAATCAGATCAGCGAACCATGCTGTGAACAGTTTCCTAAGAACTATTTCCTCAGCAGAAAATAGTTCCAGTGAAAACAGCAAGGACTATGGATTATCTGCTTTGCTTGAGTTGGGCCAATACATGCTGGTACATGGTATTGGAACATTACATTTCTAAACTCACTGTCCACCAACTAGCTTCAGAGCTTCCAACCACTTCCTCAGCAAATGCTGTTTGCTCAGTTGTCATGGAGACAACTCAGTTGTCATCACGTGACGTATGGAAGAATGGAAATTTTGGTGACATGATAATAAGTATATATGGGGGGAGATGGTAAACCCGGTCTCTGTTCAAATATGGTCTTTGGTGTCAGATGTCAGTGGCCTCCTTGATCTTGGTACCATTACTTATTATTCATTTCAGTACCACCACTTTCTAATAAATGTAGGTAGTTCAGTCAGCTAACTCTGGATTATTATGTGATTGTGATATGTACAGCATTGATATGTGGCATCTAGGCTCTGACCTCGTCACTCCCCACAAGGAAACATCAAGCTCAGCACAGCAGGGAGCGGGGAGTGACGATAATACCTTCCCCTCTGGGGGAACGTGGACTCATCGAGCTGGTGCACAGGTGCATGTTCTGACTGATTACTTGCACACATTAATCAGGGGGGGAAGTAACATATTGCATGTACTCTCATTACTGTACCAAAGTCTTGTGTACTTGTACTTTTTTGAGTGTTTTTAAAAATCAGTAATTTTACTTTTTACCTAAGTATTAGAAGTGGGTGTTTACACATGTTTGCGTGGTCTGCCTTGGTGATGTTTTATTCTGCTGTTAATTCTATGAAAAGTGGCAGGTTATTTAATTTCTGTTGTCTAATACTGCTTGTTGCTGCTTTTTGTCGGCCATTTTTGTATAATTGTCTGAGTTTTGTCCTCTTTTCTGGTTATTTCTAGTTAGGCTACACTGAGGAAAGCGGTTGTAAAATTGATACTCATGCTGCAAAGTGCTATGCAGGCTGCTTGCTTAGAGTGCTAGCACCCTTTTTATTCCATTTCAAGCACTGATCCAGAGTAACTGGGACACTGTTTCTGAAAGGACATGTTGCTGTTGAATTTTTTAAACAGCGTTTTTCCAATGCCGTGAGCACTACAAACAGAATTCCATTCACTTCCATTATGTTGGAGTGGAGACAGAAATCACAGAGACAGATATCTAAGAACCTGGGCAAATAAACCCATGACGATATGCATGGCTAGATACCACGAGAGGCAAGTGAGAAAATATGCTTTTTAAACAGCAATGGGCAGGCTCCACTAGAAAATAATTCATTTCATCAAATTAATGAGACATGGCCTTATTGTCCTGGAATTCATTTCTAAAGGGACATGCACTGAATTATCTGAAATTCACTCATTTGAAAAATTGAATCACTCCTTACATCTGGGACAGTGACATGATTTATAGTGCTTATTTTCTCACCACAATATGCCCGCTGCATCAGAATAGTAATCGCACTTCATCCAGGTCTGTCCGGAGCTCTGTCCTCCCCACCACTATTCATTTGTGCTCCCCATTAGTAATCCAATTACACACACTGGCTCCTGCCACCGATGTCGCTGATCGTTTTTTAATCATATTAAGCCTTTCAACTCGTTCAATTGTTTGTTTCAAATCGGCCAGAAACGTGGTCTCTGGGAGGACAGAGGAATGACACTTTGGCTAGTAACCGATGAATGTTAAATCAACAAAAGGCCAGGACTGCTGCCGCCTCCTCCAGGCAACAGCTGCCAGCGTTTCTCCTCAAACACAGGCTGCAGGTTACACATAAGATGTCTACTGTTGTGTGTAGGGTCGATCTTTAAATACTCGGCTGATTTAGAGCCACGGTGTACACTTGAAGGTACAGAATCACGCCTGGCAGGAGATGAGGCTCTGCACTCAATTTGGGATCCAACTTTACATTCCGTAGGAGTGGAAGTCAATATTCCCAGACCTCCCTGGGGCTTTGAAAAGGGAAAATGGTGAGAAATGTTGACAAATAGATAATCAGTTGAAGGCTAGATGAAGCGAGCCTCACATGCCTCTCTGCCAGCTGAGATAAAAATCCACAAAGTGTAACTGCCGTGAAAGATTAGGGGGAACCTCTTCTCCTCCCCATCTTCTTTCTCACAAACCCACCACTGGCATCCATCTTTCTCTCCCCCTCTCTCTCTCTCTCAGTTTCCATCGCTCTCTTTCTTTTCAGGCTCTTCCTTGCAGGGAGCAGCTGTATCCTGCTTCTACCAAAAAATTATCAGAATCCTAAAATAATGTGTAACAAAGCAAAATCTTAAATGAAAAACATAATATGAGAATAGTGTTGGTTTGAAGGCATTCGTTTGGTCAAATGATTACAGAGACTGTCCTCTGCCCTGCTGGGCAGGGTCCTTGAGCAAGACACTTGACCCTGACCTTTGACCTCCTTTGTGGTAGGGAAACAAACAGAGTCTTTCCACACAGGGATTGATGAAATGTAGTTTTTTTTTAAAAGGGGTTAGGGTTAGGTTTTATACCAGCATTTAAAACACAGAAATTTGGGGTTGAAATCAATGGAATTGGTGTAATCAGCAGATTGAAGTACAGTAAATCCATGAGAATTTCTCACACTGACACGAGCATTTGCAACGTTGACCAACAGCAGTGTGTTCCATTCACCTCCACTGTGTATGGCAGCAGCCATCTCAAACACAGATATCTCAAAACCTGAACAAATAAAACCAAAACTATCTGCATGCCCAGATACCATTAGAGGAAAATGAGAAAATATTATAAACATAGCCTGACATATATACAATGTAATACAATTATTTGGTAACAATTTACAATATGGTACACAAAATTGTGAGTAGTTACTAAGAAACGAGAGAGGAACAAATCAGGAACAACCTATAATTGATGTATGTTAATGAGTAGGTCCTGAATAACTCTGAACTGAGGACTATGTAGTAGATAATGATGAGTTACATGAGAAAAGACTGGGAGATACTGTATTAATGAACCATTACTTTATGGAAGTTTTGATTGGACTATTAAACTAAAAGTCCTATACTAATCCTATGTACTATAAAGTACATTTAAAACTTCCATAAAGTAATGATCAGATAATCATGAAATAACGAAGGACTGAGTATGTACAAACAGAGTAACTATTTGTTAAGTAATTAGTGACGAATGAGTGGCTGCTAGTTCAGAGCTAATCAGGAACGACTTATGAAGAAAGTGGTGGTTATTCCTGTTCACGGATACTAATTATTACATAGTGATCCATTAATATGGTGAACAAAACCATTAGCAGTGTGAGTTCCTACATCAACTATGCTGACCTTCTTGGAAAGGTCAGTCGGTGCATCCATCACATATACGTTCGATCACACCAACTCTCACGCCAATGAGACCACGAGGAACATATCACACCCGGTGCATTAGAACACAAATGGACATAAACACAGGATGACGATGTGATGAAACACGTCACATACATCACATGGCATGGGTTTAGAGGAAAAAGCTTCTTCCTGAAATACTGGTCACTAAATATTCGTGTATGTATATGCGTATTTCATCATAAGGTTGTGTTGAAATTCTTGTTATGTTCCTTTAAGACCTGTAAGGAATGGGAAGACTAGAGGGCTCCAGAAATAAAATGTGTTTTTGAGCAAATGACACACACTGCAGACTGGACATTTGTGCTTTCTCATTTCCCAGAGTCTCATCCTCCTCACACCAACCCAATCACCGTGACGACCTTGAAGAGGACAGTTTGGCCATAAGACCCGTTTCTCTTTTTTCTCCTCCACTCCATCTTCCTCCATCCCTCCCTCCCTCTTTTTCTTTTAATCCTCCTCCTCTCTCACGCACCGTCTGATTTATTAGACCGGGGTGAAGACAATAGCCACTCAGAGTGGAGGATGGGAGTTTAGGGGCAGAGATTTCATTGGCGTCAACACTTTCCCAGTCAGTTTCCTGGGCTGTGTAACAGTGGAGTGGATACAAGCGATGCCAAAGCCTGTGAGTATAAACAGCCACCACTGTCCTCGGAGGGCAGATCTCTCAGGACAACAGCTGATGGAAGGTGACCTTTGACCTCAAAGAATGATGCCCTGGTTGAATGTATGTTGTGTGTAGTTTCAGATGAGAAGACTCACCTTTAGGTGTTGAACAAATTAAACTGCATCAGTTCACTGCTTCATTCATATACTGTATATCTGTATGTTTGCATTTAGGTGCAGAAAATGTTTGTTCTGGCCAAGACTGAATTACCAGTCGGTAGGGATAGGTATCTTTAAACTTTTAACTACTAATCCTATTGATCCGGTGCTTTAACAGTACTCTTATCAGTTCTTTTTGTTATTTTTTAACAGAAAAATAAGAAAGAAATTAAGAAGACATTAAATCCATTCAACATAGTCTAGTTTTTTGCTCCAAAGCAGCATTTCTTTTTTGCGACATTTCAAAAGTTTGCTTAAAATTTATTTACAATTGAATGGAAACACGGCTATTGTTCCGGGGACATAAGAACCATGTTGAAGGGACATTCTGTGCATTAGTAATGCCAATGTACTGATGGTATGGATGTACTAATTCCAGCAGTATGTGTATGATATTTTCTGATTCCTGACAGAGTTATGACTGTGAGAAGAAGGGGTGCCAGTTTTGACGCAAATTGCATCAATTGGGTTGAAATACTTAAATTACCAAAAACTAATTGACACACAGCAAACTTGTGAGAGGTGGTACTTGTTGTTTACTGGGTCTTTTAGGTAAAATGTAAAGTTGACATGTTTATTCTGCAGTTTGCACTTATTGGGCATTTGGAGGTGAGGGGATAATGCACAGAGAGCAGGAAAAACAGGGGGTTAATAGGGGCCCAACAGCTTATTTTTGACCCTTTAAAAAGCCAGTTTGAATTTCAAAGCCTTCAAATTGAGAATATTTTGGCCAGACTAAACTTGAAAGAGTTCAGGACTTGGGTTTAGGATTAAACGAGGGTTCGGTTAAGATTAGTTAAATTTAGTTTTAGGTTTGAGTTTATGGTTAGGCATATATAGTGATGAAGGCAAAGGTTAGGCTTTGAGACCAGCAATTCACTCAGATGTCCTGTGGAGTAAAACAAAAGTGTGTGCTCACATGTGTGGGTGGCTGTGTATGTGTGTGAGCGAGCATGTATAGCAGCTCTGCCTCTCAATACTGAGCCCCTCGGGGATAAACAGGTAGAATACACTCGATCAGTTTAAATGCACCCCTCCAATTTCCACCCCGGGTGGTGAAAAGATACCATCATTGATTTGAAACCTTCATCGACTCCACATCCCTCACTTGTGGCTAAGGCAGTGTAAACATTTAATGAAATGACTCTGTTTAATCCTGCAACTTCTTTAAAAGTCGAGCGCGTCCCTTTTTACATCGCCAACAGGTGATAGAAGCAGAAACAAAGCGTGGTTGATGGAGGAGGAGAAACAGGAGAGAGGGAGTGGATGAGAGGATAGAAGAGGCTGTAATAGGGAGCTGGGTGCCGTTTGGGAGGCTGGATGGGTGGGTGGGGTGGGGGGTTGACTGTTTAAACGCTCACAGACGCCCATGCGTGTCGAGACTGCCAATCCTCTGGGAAATCAGGGCCCGGGAAGCCGTCAGGCTCCCTGGAAAGATCCCCATTTCTAAGCACAGAGATCTGACATTTTGAAATGTGAGGCAGCCAAACCACCTGCCACATCCAAAGGTTTGATATGAGGCTCTGATGAGACAGACAGGGATGGGAAATTGGTCTCATTTGTTAAATTTTTAGATCCCATTGCTCCCTTTCTCCTCCTCCTTCCTCTCTCTTTCTCTCTGCCTTTCTCTCCAGATTCATCATCATTGAGCTACAACTTTCGGAAGTGTCTGGGTATCTCTGTAATGAGAACAACCCCCTAGATATTATTGATCTATGTCCTCAATTACCTTCCAACTCTCAATTATTTAGTACAGTTCCAGCTCCTTAACTTCCAGAAGTTGTTCAAAGGGATGAGAAGGAGGTTTAACTCTCCAATCATGCCTCTTCCTGGCACAGATAAAGTGTTTCTGTGCTACACGTCTTTTCTGATTGATTCTACACTATAATGCAATCTCTAGGGACTTGGTTTGTAAAGCAAGCATTTCTTAAGTTATCCCACACTTGCAAGGTGACCAGGTCTTTCCCATTCGTAACGTCTCTGCAGCTGTTCTTCCACTGTGTCTTTAAAAGCAAATTTACAACATTGCCAATGTGGAACAATTTGTAGGCTGTGTGTGACAGAAAGCAAGACTCAGCTCGTGATGTGTGGTTATAAAAAAAAAGAAAATATGGGCAGGAGTGATGTGAGTTGAGTACCCGCCAAATGCCAGAGAGCAGAAAGAAGAAACAGTAATGAAACAGTGCCGTAATCAACCAGGGTTTATCAGCATACTTGACTTTATTGAAATCCCTTGCATACTAAAGACAAGCTAACTGAACTCTGTACGCTTGGTAATGACCCTGCAGCACCAGCATCTCTTCCTAAGCAGTCAATCAAAATGTTACACCCCAAAGTGGAGGGTGAGTGAGCTCCACTTCACTGAGCTGAGGAAGAGTGGAGAAAAACAAATTTGGGCTGTTTTAAGTGCAAATGTCTCTTAGGCATCATTTCTGAAGAATTTTATTTGGCTTGTTTTCATCTCTTTCAACTGCCCTGGGGTTTGGTATATCGTATAACAACTCAAAGTAGGTTCCTTTGCGCTTGTTCTTTAATATGATTCTTTTTAAAAATGTGTATTAGTCTGATTCACATCTAAATGTACTACTCAAACAGATGTTTCCTGTTTCTTCATCTGCATCCTCAAAAAAATGCAAGAAGAAGAAGAAAATAGAGCCACTGACTGATTTGGCAAACATTAGTACTTATTCCAATTCAAATACTCCCCCAAAGAACAGACAAAGAGACATTTTTGCATTCGATTAGCCACAAAAAAAAAAATCAATATATATGCCATAATCAACAACAGAATGTCTAAAAACTCAGAAGTGATTTGTAAGAAATTCTTATTAAAGCTGCACTTATCAATGTTTCTGTATTGACAAATGTGAAACACGTTGCTTGTAATGACGAATCCACAGAGAATTATCACGTGACTCAACAAGTCTATGCGCTATGGAGACTTTTAGCTTCTTAGCTGATTTCTTTGGTTTTTCGTTCTCACCGCTCTCATCTCTTGTTTCCACACGCAGCAGATTTTGCTTTTCTAAGTGATGAAGCTCTGACAGACATGCTGTACACTGTCAGACAGACAAAGCTAGCAACTAGCCGGTGAACACAGTGGATCATGTAGCAGCTAAAGAGCCAGATATTTTTCTCAGGAGTTGGTAGAGACCAAAACCAGAGCTAAAAGGAGAGAGAATATTGGACTTACATTCATCAGGTAGCCAGAAACATGACTCCAAATGAATGCTAATATTGCTCTGTGTCTGCTGGAAGTAGCCACCGTTTGCCATAACAACTTTACAGGGTGATATAATGTCTACATTGTGTTTTCAGCTTGTTCCCGAGCTCCCAAGTGGCCTAAATAAACCAATTAATGCAGCTTTTAACAAAAATGCTGATTAAAGTCACTGTGTGCAGGATTTGAAAATTCCCAGCTGTTGCAGCAGCAGTATCAAGGAAGTCACTGGGGCAGACAGCAATCCTCCCCTGGGCTGAAAACAACACATACACTGCTCCAGTCTTCACCAGAACAGTTTAGTTTTGTGACAAACAAGTCTAATTTAAAAGATGCTACAATCACATAAAAATTCTATGCATAGTGGCTTTGAAGCTGCATTGAAATATTATCACCTTATAATGTTGTTATGTTGCACATCCAGCAAACACAGAACAACATTAGCTTTGTTCTGAGCCTTGTTCCTGGCCACCTGGCTAATGTAAGTCACTTTTGTTAAGCTTTGGAAAGCTTTGTTTTGTTTTGGAAAGATAACTGGCTCTGCAAATTAGACTAATGAGAGGAGATTGTCGACCTTAAACCCAAAACAATTAGCTAAAAGAGGCTAAAAGGCTCAATTGAGCTGCGAAGAACTGCAGAGTCGGGTAATCATTTTCTGTGTGTTTGTCACTATGAGCAACACATTTCACATTACACATAGTCATTTGATCTATTGTTAATATAAAAAATATTGATTAGTGCAGCTTTAAGTTGAAGCTTAATACAAACGCATACTAAGTTGAGAAATCTCTCTTTACTTCTCATGTAATGACAGTAGCTGAAGGCAAAATTTGTGGGCAATATTTATCACTATGCAGACAAATAATTGAAGAAATGTCAACTTGTTCCATCAGACTGGAGCCGTCTGGAGGAGGTTGATCAGAAAATAACCTGTTACCACTAAACCAGAGGCGGCATCATCGCTGCATTGCAGCGTATTAATGCAGACTTAGAACTTTAACCTCAGGGACTTAAAGTAACAGGCTGCAATTCAGCTTTAGCAGACTATTGTTTGATTGTGAAACTTTGATGAAGTAAATACATTTTCACTGTGCATGTGTGTGTGTTGAGGGTCTTCTATGTATGTCCATATCTATATACAGTATGTGTGTGTAATATGCATGTGCATGTACAAACTTTGTATGTGGGAGGATCATGGATTTGAGATGTACCAAATCAGACATTTTTCTCACAGTGAAACTATTTAAAAAGTTCTGTTTGACAAGTTTCAATTATAAACGTTGCTTTTCCAGGTCTTTACTTGGGTACTGCTGGTTAAGCAATGCAGGCAGGCTCAGTTGTGTTCTGAAGATGACTGGCGCCCTCTAGCAGCCAAATGAATGTGCACAGATACTGTGTGGGCCCATCAAAATGAGGAAAAGATGTAATGTACTGTCAGTATTAGTCACTGTCACTATGCGCAGTTAAACACAGATGGCCTATTTAGCAGGTTAGGTTTGGATTTGGTTTATAACTGTAGTTGTAGTAATCCTAGACATCTTCTGCCTCTCTCTGACGGCTGTGAGGAAGACACCATAATCATCCCCCCATTTCACTCCTATTTTCTGCAGCAGATGCCCTGCATATGGCAGAGAAATCACTTTGAGCCATGAAGGACTTCACTGAAGGAAATCCATGTAATCTGCCGCGTCTTCCAGTTAATCACGGAGCTTAATAAGTCATGAAATCATTCATAGTGTGACCAGGTTGCAGATTCAATAAGGTGTGGGGGTCACTGAGCTAGGCTGGAAATTTTAGTGTGTCATTCAGACATCCTAAAGTGTAGAATATTGCTGCCTTCAAGTGTTGGAAATTCAAAATGACCACACAGAGTCGAGCCAGAAAAGAGGTGAAGTACAACCGAAGAGGAAGGGTGGAATCTTCTATTGCCCCTGGCTTGTGTGACATTTCAGACTGCAAGCATACTGTGAACAGTTTAGATGTATATTTGCATGTCTTCTTACACAGCCTCTTCAGCCGAGTAAATTGAAAAATCTCCTTGAAAGGCTCTTTGTTTCATTTGAAGTTGTCCCACATTTGTTAGTTTTAATGAATTCATTAAACAGTGTCTGGTGCAGTATATCTTCTCCTCCTGAAGGAATGCTCAGTTTTCTCAAACTACTTTTGTTAACAGGTCTGTTTTGTTATTTACAACCAACACAATTAAATCACTTACCAGCAGGGTATAAAGCAGCATTCATGTAGGGCTGTTTACATGTTACTGGAGGAAGCTGGATTGCATGTACATGTCATTGTTACAACTTGAATGTGTTAATGTATTTAGACTGTTAGACGCTTACTTAGATATATTCTTACAAATAGTTCAAACATGAAATGCAGCAGACAGTACTCACCACTGCAGGATGAAAGTGAGAGCTATAAAAGTGACTGATTGTTAATGTTTTAAACTGCAGGTCAATTGCACAATGCTAAATGAGAGCCAAACCATTGAACTTTGTCATTTGTCACTGGTTCAATCCCCAGACCAGCACGATAAATCTGGGGGAAACTGAAAGAGCAAGCTCCCCCCTCCCTCATTACCACCTGACCACCTGTGTGGCTTTCAGCATGCTGCTCAGTAACCAGCAGGTCAGACTGGGCAGCTTCCAGGTGTGAATGTGTGAACAGGGCGTTCCTGCAAAAGAAAGCCCCGGTGTCAGTGAAACTCCCTGAATAAAGAAAGGTTGTTTACAGCTTTCTGCAGTGAAGATCTCACCAAAATTGAGCTGTTATACCCTCTGATTTCACAACATTCAAATTACAATATGTCAGAACATTGTGATTAAAAGACCTGTGATGCATTCAAAGTCATGTTTTATAGCAAAGAATGCACAACTTCTGTAGCATTTTACAACCCAACATGTAAAAGTACAGCTGAGGCTGATGGGAATGTCATTGGTTTTGCAGGTATTTGGTCATGAACCAAAGTAATAGACAAATTAAAAATTTAGACCTGAAGATGGCGCTAAATGAAAAGTTATGGAATCAGCAATGTGATTACTATGTATCCTGAGGGGGGCATGAATATAGCCTATCTGTACCACATTTTATGGCAATCCATCCAATAGTTGTCAAGACATTTCATTCAAAACCCCAAAAGTGAACCTAATGGTGGCACTAGGTGAAGAGTCAGGGGATCAAACCCTCTGGAGACCATGAATGTCTGGACAAACTTTCACAGCAATTGAGATCGAGATATTTCAGTCTAGACCCAAGTGGTGGACCACAGAACAAATTCAAAGAAATAATAAATACATAATAATAATGCAATAATAAAACATTGAGAAGAATTTTAGAGGGTGGGAGATCTTGTGGGGGACATGAGCTTTAAACTCCTGGTTACGGCCCTGGTTATTCAGATACTTTTTAATGATATGTTCTGAGGTGTTGAGGTACCTCTGTATGTGCCTCTTGAGATTTCTGTCACCACCCCAAATATAATTTTTCCATGGGAGTTTTTTCAGTAGGAACCAGTTCCAAAGAAAACTGTTGTGATTTGGACAAAGTGACCCCTTAAAATATGTTTTAATGATTTCTGCTTATTTTGTGTGTAAGTGTATCAAATACTAATTTCTGAGTTCAGAAAGCCAGAGAAATCCGAGTCTATCTGAAAGCTGAGGTGAACAGTATTTTGTTGTCTGCCACCTTCCCCACATAAATGAGTCTCCAGAAGGTAGAAGTGTGAAATTTACGCTGTGCATGTGAAGGCAGCAAGTCGATAGGAGTCCCCTGGGAGCCCACGGGATACAGTGACGTGGAATAAGGGCAGGGCCTGCGCACAGGTGAACGCCGCACAGGTGTACGGTGGGGAAATGCGCGTCCAGAAAAACGAGTACAAGTGTTCAGCGCCGTTATTCGGGCACTCAGCTCTCCTCCGGTATGGCCCCCAGCTTCATGGGGAGGTGCGCGCCGCTGTTCCTCGTCGCTGTTGTTTTTGATGCAGCTGGTCTGGTTGTACTTCTGGTCGGGATCTTCGGCAACCTGAAGGTGGACGGCCGCTTCTATGGGGATTTCCTCATATACACCGGCTCGGTCATTATTTTCATAAGTTTGGTGTGGTGGGTTATGTGGTACACGGGGAACGTCCATCCGTACGCGGAGGACAGGACAGGCTCCCTGGACATCAACTTTACGCAGTGGGCCAGGAAGCTGTCCGAGAGGCTCTCCAACGGCGGCAAGAAGCCTCTGGAAGCCGGGGAGGATAAGAAGAGCGCGGGGAACGGGAAGGAGATTAACGGTACTGTGCGTGCTGTTCAGCCGTTTCGGATTATGTGGGAAGACGGCCGCAGCCGTGGAGCCGTGTCGGGTCGCGACAACAGAGGCTTTGATGGAGACACCGAGTGCGCATTTCCAGCTGACAAAAACGTGGAGTTGGGGGTGTTGAGGATCTCAGACGTGGCTCTGCAGGCGGCGGATGACAAGGCAGAGAGGCTTTTCTGACAGGAGCTGGTGAGTATTTCACAACCCCACCTCCTCATCGCCTAACCCGGGGCCACCTCAACATCCCCTCTGTCTAGAGTCTATTATTCTAACTTGCTCACTGCTGTTGAGACTTTGAAAACTAATTTCCCCCAACCTACTCAATCTCCTGATACAATAACCTGTTGCAGTCTCTAAAAGTTAAAGCAAGCCTCTGAAAAATGTATGATCCCCCTGAAAGTCTGGGCCTGTGGACCCAACTAAGAATCATAATTGAAAGTCATAAATATTCAGCACATTGCCCCGCTTTCACCCTTTCTGTCAGTCTGCTGTTGTTTTGCTGCTCACTGCCACAGCTGTAACTCTTTCATCATTACTGTTGGCAACCTTTTGTGTTGTAGCCTACGTTGGCATGGCAGCCTTCCCTTTGCTCTCACCCCAGTCATAATTATGAAATGTCTCACGTTATTGTCAGTGATTGGATGACACCCACAGTGAAGCTGGTCCTGAGGAATGGGCACAAAACACTGCACCCCCCACACCCACCAGCCAGGACCCAGTCTGCTCACTGTGCTCATGAATATCTGTAATATTTTCTTTCTTTTTTTCTGGCTGCTGTGAAAAGATCTTCAGTGGCCCATGGCAGCTTTTAATTAATGAGCCTGACCGTTTCTGCTCACCTTCACAGTTCTGCATTATTTTATCCGTCAGTTTGCTTGTAACCGGGTGGCAAGCCAGACACCCTTTGGGCCAAAAGGCGCAATTGCATTTTAATGAAACTCAGCAGTGCTTATTGATCCACTGGAATGGAGTGCAGTAGGTGGGTTTAGGCCTCCTTCCACAGCCACCAAATGCAGGGATCATATATAAGTCTGCTTCATGCACACCCCCTCCATCCCCTAGTTCCAGGTAGTTAACTTTAATGGGCCCTAGCCTGATTCCCGTCTTATCTAACCTGGATAATGATCTTGAGATATGGAATTGAGTGAAAAGGTGTGGTCAAGAACAAACATTGCATAATGAACAACAAGGGTTGTTCTTCGCTGTACCTTCAATATCAGACCAAGAATCACTGAGAGCAGGGCCATTGAGTCCACTATAGGTCGTGTCCTGAGTTGGAGTTCATATTGTGTAATTACACAATGTGCTTTATGAAATGTGATAAAGAGATTTCAGTATTTATCCACCAGAAATATATCCAGTCAGTGCAGAAAAGGCTTTGAAACAGCATTTAGACTATCATGTAAGAAGAAAGAATTTACATAACTAAACAGTAAAATTACTAAAATGAGGGAGAAAAAATGTTCAAATGTCCCAATTTCATACATTTTAACAGTATATATGCACTATAACTAATCTGTATAGTAGGCAATACTGTTTTGCAGTTAGAATACAAGAAATTAACATACTTGGGTAATTATATACTAACCAAAACTGATACAATATGTGCACCGTACAACGTTAATCAGATCGCGACTTTAGAAGCGAAATGCAAATGCAAACTTTTTTTCCAAACATTTGATACTTGTTTGTTTGTTTTACAAGATTTTTCTGGACCTGTCTCACCACAATCTGCAATTTTTTTTATTCTGCATGGTGGGCGAAAAACACCAAACTAAAAAATCAAGTGTTTTTTTGAGCATACTTAATTTAGCCATTTTCTACTGTGACTCAAAACCTGCTTGAGAATTAGTATGCAGCGTGGAATTGGGACACAGCTAATGTTTCACAGGCTGTTTTTTAGGGTGTTGTAGGCAGGCGGGGTTGCACTGGGGGAATCGTTTTTCAAATCCTGGATACAACCGTGACTGAGAGCACATAATGTGAAGGGTTTTATCACTGGACATTCCTCCAACGAACATGGGCCTCCACCTAAGGACAACATTGCCATTGTAGCAGCCACCAACCTCTCATGAGTGATAAAGTGAGATGTTTATTAATAAGATTTGACAGTGGCTTGCGTGGATAAGTGTTGTATTAGTGCTGCTCAGGTGTATGGGAAACAAGTATTTCCCAACGTCCATTAAGTGACGCCAGTAACAGTTGGATATCATGGAGAGATCAAGGTCGGGTTTAAATGATAATTGCCTCATATGCACATGTGTTCATGTTGTGAGGCTGTAAGCTGGTAATGATGGAGAGATGTATTAGTGGTTCATAGCAGTCTTTAGCTCAAATAGTCACCTGTATAGTTTCTGTAAAGACCACATGGCTTTGGCATACATAATCTCAACAGCCCTTGACAATAATCAATCTATTTGTACCATCTTTTTGTATTTGTAGATGTTTCAAAAGCTTTTGATACGGCAAATTGTGACATTTTATTGAGTAAATGGTGGAAATATGGTTTGCTAGGACACTGGGTTGCTATTTTCACAAAGCAAAACTACAGTATGATGTACCCCAGGGCTCCATTCTTGGGCCACTATTATTATTTTTTCTTCTATTTATATAAATTATATAGTTTCTCCCATAATGTTTGCAGATGACCAAAGCTGAAATTAAATAATTGGTCAATTAATTGTTTGCCATTTATGCTTAAAACATATCAAACATTCCCTAGTTGGCTTCGGACTGCTGATCAGACAAAAGGAGTGGTCTCAAAATGTTACCTTGGCCTTTAAAAAATTGTGATGGACATTTTGTATTGTCACAAAAATTTCAGTTTCAATCATCTTATCTTCATCTTCCCAAACATCTCATTTTCAATAAAATACAGGGGTCCTAAATTAAATTACATATTCCCTCAAGTCTTACAGAGCATATTTAACAAAAACCTATGTTTTAGATTTTGTTTTTCCCCTCCTTTCACATTCATTTCCATAGTTATTTTTAATGTAATTTGTTTATTTCAACCTGTACAAATGAATAAAACCCTTTCTTCTTTACAGGTGATGTCTGGCTTTCCTGGTGCTGAAGGACAGACTCCTTTCTCATGCTGTTTTCCAAAAACTCCAATAGACTGAAAATGTTGAGCTTATGAACTAAAGTCACTTTTTTTTTTTAAATGGGAAAGACAATTTCTTAATCAGGGAAAAAGCCCTGCGTTCACAGTAGGCATACGGGCTGTGCACAGACAAAGAAAAGGTCTTTAACATGTACATAGCAAATTTGTATTTTTGTGTCCTGATTTTGTGACAGATGTAAATTATTTTTCTTGGAAATAAAGTTCACATGTAATTGGATATAGTTGTTGTTGTTTGAGTGTGTTTCTCCATACAGGTGATACTGTTTGATGTCAGATGACGACACAGTAACGCCCATGAGTTGCACAAGGGATAGTTTTTCTTATCTTCTCTTCCTTGTTTGGCTTCTACCTTTGTTGTTAATAACTTTTATATGGCACACAGGAATATTTCTAGCTTTTCCAAATCCATTTGTGGGCCTGAGATAAGGCCTGGATCTGTGGATGCTAGAATGTAATGTGTTTCTGAAATGAAGTCACATCCAGCGACAGAGCAGGAAAATCTCTTGTCATCATTAAGGAAACATATTCCTTCGGTGTCAGATGGTTTCATGAAAAAATATGTGAGATGAAGATACAGAAAGGAATGTGACCTGAGTGTTTAAACTCTTCCTTCTCATCAGTCTCACCTCAGACCTTCAGGCGGCACTGAGAAGAGAAGACGCATTTCTTCTGAATTTATTTCACCCCGAACATTTTTCACATGTCATTAAGATAAACTGGTGACGCTGTGAAACTGTAAGCGCAGTCACCTACTCCTATCATGGATTATATCGCCTATATCGGCCGCTGCCTGCTGTTCTTCTCCATTGCCGTCCTCCTAGACGTAGTAGGCCTCATCCTCTTCTTCATCGGGATCTTCGCTCCCCTCAGCTTCTGGGATTTGTTCGTCTTCACAGGACCCATCATTATCTTCTTCAGCCTGGTGTTCTGGATCTTCTGGTACCTGGGAAACCTGGAGGTGCCAGTGGAGGAGCTACTCCCCAAATGAGATTCACAGCTTCTTCATTTGCAGCACAATTAAAGCAGTTTTCTGGCAACTGGTGCTGGAAAATGAAACCAAAGCTACAGCTGCAGGTGCAGATCTTCACATTTAAAGCATCACACAATCAAGACATGCTGTGAAGCGAAGGGGTTTTCCTTTAACAAAGCTCTGTGCCTTTTCTCTGTAGGGTGAACATTCTCAGCTTCTGCTCGATCTCGTCGGTGGATGTTTATATATTTGCTTCACCACCCAAAGAAACGAGGGACTTTACTCTGAAAGGGCAAACATGGAACTTTTTTCCAATTATATCTTGATGACACCGTTTATCACGTATCTACTCCCTTTCTTTTTTATTGATTTCCTTCTAAGGCCGTTGTTCCAGATATCAGTCTCTGTGGTGATGTTCCTGTTGTGAAATCTGAGTATTGGCCGCTCAACCCATTCAACAGAAACCAGTCAAACTGGGTCCATTAGCTACTGGGGCAGGGAGTGCTCTCATTTTACAAATATGGGTTTGTGTGAGGAGGAAGGGAGAAAAAGTTTTTCCTGTCGATGAAACATCATAACGACATAAAAAAAATATGGTGGACTCTGGACTCTCTCGCTGTTTGTACAGATTTAGTCGTGATATGTGCTCTTGTATAATCTTTACATCAAGTATGCGACACAAATTGTTTCTCTGTTACTAAAGAAGACACACCCTATTTGTGGCTGATATTTAAGCAGAACACCAGACTAATGCTCAGTCTTGGCCACAAGGATAAAGCTTCAACAACACGACAAACAAAGAGACAAAGGAGAAAACAAAAGAAACCATTTTCTAGAAAAAGTTCCACTTTAAATTGATTTGGATTTACTAATACACATGATTTAGATGATATGACATGTTTGATTTAACAAAATGATGGATTTCAGAATGTAGACTCAGTGTTGATTGTCTCAAACATCTTTGGACTATCCATATTTACTCTGCTCTTCAAACGCTGCAGTGTTTTTCAAGGAGTGGGCCCACGCGGCCATTAAACCTTGCACAAGGGGGGTATTGGGAAATGTGTCTGCCGTGCATTACTAATTCATAACTGCACCCTAACTGCTCTAACAGCTCCAGGAGAGTTACTTTGAGCTGGTGATTCTAATGCGTCTCCGGGGCTTCGGGTTCCACCTCACACCTAACGTGTCTTTCCATTATCTGTTGCCAGCGCGCACACACAAACACACTCCTACACCTTCCCCAGGTCACCTGAACATGACACTGTTTAGCGCCGTCGTGACAAAGGGGACAGGGATTAAGTTCTGCGAGGCCCGTCAGTGTAGTGTTTGGTTGCTGTGGCTCCTTCGTCCTGCAGCAGCAGTGTGGTGGCATTTGATGTGATGGGGTTTCAGAGTAAAGTTCAGTGGTGAAAGAAGTATTGAGTAAAACTTCTAATACCACAGTAAAATACTCCATTACAAGTAAAAGTTCTGCATTTAAAGTTGCACTTCAGTAAGTAAAAGTACAAAAGTATTATCAGCAAAATGTACCTTAAGTAGCAAAAGTAAAAGTACCCATGCAGAGATACAGTGTTAAATGTATCATATATATTATTGGAATTTTATTATGTGTAAGCAGCATTTTAGTGTTGTCAAGGTGGAGCTAATTTTAACGACTTTATACACCGTTGGGTAGTTTAATCTGTAACAATGCAACATATTACATTTGATCACATGTTTAATCTGAATATTTACTTGTAAGATTAATGTAGTGGAGTCAAAAGTACAATATTTCCCTCTGACAGTGATGAAAAGTGCATTTACTCAAGTATTGCACTTAAATACGATTTTTTTATGGTACTTGTACTTGACTTGAGTATTTCCGTTTGCAGCTACTTTATACTCCACTACATCTCAGTGAGAAATATTGTACTTTACTACATTTATTTGACAGCTGTAGTTACTTATTACTTTTCAGATTAAGATTATACATTTAAAAAAAAGATAAGTTTATAAAATATAACGTATTGTTAGATTAAAGCAGTGGTTCCCAAACGTTTTGGCTTGTGACCACTTACAAAAAAGTTGCTGTGGCCCCTTGTCTTTTTTTCCATGTGTCTGAGTTATTAGCAGTTCCACCAAAGAGAAATTTCCCCCCTAAACTTCTCACATGTTCAGGCCCGAAGAGGCCAAATTCATCAATACTTCACAAATAACCAGGCAAAGATTAGAGACAACTCCAAAAAAGCAATGCAAATTTATGAAGCAGAACTACGTTTTCTTCTCTTTCCTCTTCCGTTAATCATCTCACAACCCCTCCGATTTACCTGGTGACCCTTCAGAGGGTCCGCCCAAATCACAGCCGCATAAATCCAGTCTGTAAAACCTGATACAGAAGTTCATTTTCTGTCCACATTCAAAATTCATTGCCGATCTGTTGATCTATGTTTCCTGTAAATTAACTCCTTGTTTAAGGATCTAATTTATCTCCGTTTCCCATCCACTGAATGGCTGGGCCTTAATGAGGCGCTAACTCGCCTACAAGGATTTCATTAGTCTAGTTTCAGTGGGGAGTTGCTGTGTACCGAGATGTGAGACAGCTGTTTTAGAGACTTTTCACCCTGGTAACAAACACTGAGCAGCAGCATAAGACTAACATTGACTGAAACCAGCGTTTAAATAATTTAAATTAACCAGGTACGTTCAGTAAGTAAGGTAAGAATTAGTAAGTTACAAAGGAAATCTCAGTTATATGAGGTATAAATTAATCCATGTTCAGTTTGGTGGTTGTTTGCTTTAAGATTTTTCTGTCTGTTTTATGTTCCCTTTTTATTTATATCTACTTTATGTTACCTGAGAATAAAATCAATCTTACACTCTAGTTATACAAGCTCCATAGCTACCATAAATTGTTGCTAAATTCAATAATCAATCAATTTGTTGTGGTTACAATGCGGTTTGTAGTAAAATCATGTCCCTTAAAACTGTTTCTGGTGATCAGCTAAACAGGAAACACGGCCAAACTTTAGGCTAGTGATGATTCATAAAACTCCTGAAAAAAAAACCACCCTAGAAAGGCTAAATACTGTGACTTTTACAAGGATGATGTCAGAGTTTTATGCAAAATCTAAACAACAGACACATTTCCTGAAATGTAACAGAAGTCGTAGTTTTCTTGCTGTGGTGCCATGTTTCAGAATACTCCCACCACCACATTTGGGAAAATTTGTAAAAATGTAAAACCCTGTTTCTTGGCGAGAACAAACTGCACATTATTTATAGTCACAAAATGTATTCATAGTAGCAAATGAATGCCAAATAAACAACTTTAATTAACAACTGCTATTTGTAACTCCAAATAGCCTATAGATGTGGAAGACTATGAGACAATGAGCCCCTAGACAGAGACATGTAAAAGGACACCCATACTGTGTCTTTTCATGGTTGTTCTGTGTCTCTTTGTGGTCGTTTTGCATCACTTTGTGGTTTTTGGTTTTTGTCTCTTTGTGGTGGATTGATTGACTTAATAAAATAGGAGGCAAGCACGTACATCCAAACCACATAAAGGGGGCAGGTGCTGAGCCGCAACAGAGCAAATCACAAAATAAACAAATACACGGCTCGCACACTGCAGGGCTCCAATGTTCATTCTTTATTACACCAAGATTGATTGATCATCCAGAAATGTTAACAGTCACTCATAGCTGAATGAAAGCCTCAGATGTCTCTGCATGACAATAAAACACCAGCAGATGGCAGCACTGGACCGATGTTTCACTGCAGCTGAGGTCAAATCATCTACCACTGTTGTTACTATAACTACTCCTACTAATAATAATAATAATATAAATAATCAGATCAGTTGAAAAGTTGAGTATGAAAGTGAGTGAGGAAAAGGTACATGAAGAGCTTTGTGTTTTATTTTGTTAAAACAAAAGTACATTAATATTTACAATTAACAATTTTTGACCCTTATCCTTAGAATTAACCATACTTGAATCTATTGTGAAGAAATTGTATAATTCTGCAAATTTACAGAAATTCGCAGTGAGCATTGCCTACATACTGTAAAAAGTAAAGTATATATTAAGACATAATATTACATTTCTCAGCAAGAGCACTAGAAATTAAAAGTGATCAAATAAAATATGAAGATGTGAATACAGTTTAATGTTCTGAATCTGACTTCTTTCTGTTTTGTTTTATAGTTAAAGTAGTGAGAAAAACCTGTAATCTATTGTTTTGTTCTGTAAATATTGTTTTCTAATTACAAATTTAAAATAAGGTTGAAATGTCTGAAACGTCTGAAAAAAGCTAGTAAGGGCCCTTGAGCTGAGATTATTTTGCCAGAATTTCATGTTATTTCACTCAAGTCACTCCATAAACATATTAATATGATTTACAGATCACACAATTATGATCCAAATAAAATCTGTCAGCAAAAAAATCAGTAGCTAATTGCTTTACATCTGCAAAAAAATGTATAGGCAAGGCAGCTTTATTTATATAGCACATTTTAAACACAGAGGCAATTCAAAGTGCTTTACACAAACAAAGTCATAGGAGTGTCATAAAAAAGAATAAATCTGTGAAAAAATTAGACAATAAATGTAAATTTAACAAAAACAAAACAAAATAATAAAACAAATAACAAAATATAAATTATCACTTAATTTCCCCATATTTTAATAGCAAAAGCAATAAGGGAAAAGCAAAGGGAAAAAGAATAAGGAAAAATAAAGGGATAATTTATATTTATAGTTATTTGTCTTTATATATCCACATTTATATATTATTTTATTTATTTGTCTTTATATTTCCACATTTATTGTCTTATTCTTTGACAGATTTATTCTTTTTTTATGGCACTCCTATGACTCCATAAAAATGAAAAGAAATGCATAAAAAGAAATAAAATACATAAAATGAATAAAATACAGTGACAGTGCAGTAATAAGATGTAAGTTGCCTATGCAACAAGGAAATAAAAGTGCATTCGAGAAACCAGTCAAGCAAAGGCACAGGAGAACACATTTGAGTATAGAACTGAACATAATTGAAACTGTATTAAAACTGTATTGATCCTGAACGTAGCCCAGTTAGATGTGATTACGTCATTGTGAGAGAGCACGTGTGGCGTGGCGCATGGCATGGGCTCTCTCGGTGCAGCACGTTTCCTTGAATATTTGATGCGGTTTTAATGAACAGACATGCGCTGGCGTCAGAACAGTGACAGATTGCGCAGCCGGGGCTCTGCGGAAGATCAGAGTCTGCCTCTGTGCCAATGTCAACACAATATGAGTGACTTTTAATCCATTATTTAGCACGACCTCCATACACACATACGCTGCGCGAACAGCGTGGTGGCTGCTGTACTACGGTTAGTAAACTAACCCGCTGTACGGAAACCCTGGATGGATCTGTGCACGGAACCGGATTCAAATATTATAACACTGTCATTATTGGCTTATTTTAAGACCTTACATGTTTACATTACATCTACATTAATACATTAAAATATATGTAAAATACTCTGTATCAGTAATGTACCACAGCTTGCCCCAAAGTGGCCAGAAAATCAGCTAATGCAGGTTTAAGGACTTGGCATTTTTAAAGGAGTGCCAAAAACAGTCTGCAATATGGCTTGGAATAAATTATTCTTGACTTTTGAATGTAGCGCTTGTAGACATAGAAGTTTTGTGGTATCATAGATATACTAAAGACTTTTTAGTCAGTTGGTTCTGTCAGTTTATAAAACAGGGAAGATTTAGCGGAGAAATGTTCGTAGAAGTGGACATTTACAGAATAAACGGACTCTGATTTTAAATACAACAAAATCCCCTCCTTGAAATCAGTGCACCGCTTTTCACAGCTCTCCGTCCATCTGCGTGTCAGCCTGCAGTGCAACCGAGCGCTATTTTCTACGGCTATTTTTATTATTGTTGTCATTGGTAAACCCCACACATCTGCCTACCCATGCCGGTTTCCCATTGGTTGAACGGATTGTCTGTCGCAGTACTTCCGTCCGTTTGGCCGCTTTTGATTGGCTGATGTTCCTCTTTTTTTTCCTCTTCTTCGCGGCGGTGGGTCGGAGCCGCTGTGTCCCCGGTCTGGCACGTTCCTAGCCAAATTCTCCACGGTGTAAAATTGGATCCCCCCTTTTTCACAAAACCAAAAAATATCCCCTCTTCAATTCCCTGCAACCGCTCATACGTTTCCGCTCAACACACGTCTCCGAATCTCCACCAGATACCTCTGAAGATGGCGGTGGTAAGCGGGATGTCGGGGTCGGCTGTAGCCCGGCTTGAGGGCCGAGAATTCGAATATCTGATGAAGAAAAGGTCGGTAACCATCGGCCGGAACTCCTCGCAGGGTTCGGTGGACGTCAGCATGGGACACTCCAGCTTCATCTCCCGACGGCACCTCGAAATATTCACCGCGGGAGAAGATGGCACTGGCACGGGAGAATTCTATCTCCGATGCCTCGGAAAAAACGGGGTGTTTGTTGATGGGGTGTTCCAGAGAAGAGGGGCTCCACCTCTCCAGCTCCCACGAATGTAAGCTTTATGTGGCTAGTTTGCTTGAACTAAACAAAAATCTGCGGATTTATGTGTTCGTGTGTTGTTATTGTTTTGTTGTCCCGCAGCGGTGTCGCACGTGTTGTGTCAAGCAACACCAAGTCCGCTACGTGCTGCTCGTTTGTATGGCGATAACGTCACACGGAATATCCATTGCCGAATATGCTAAGTGTAATCACGTCGTTTCTCACTGCCAAATACAAAAACACGTTTAACTTTATTCATGACCTTATGTTAATAGTTTGGGTGTGTGGTTTATTCGGCATACATTTAGTCCACCAAGCAGACGTCAGACAGTCATGTTTCAGCTAAGAATGAGTGTACTATTCACCACAGTGCATTTTGTGGAAGCTTTTTAAAAATGAGAAGTTGGTTGTATTTATTTGTATCTTCCGGGTGGGTTTCATACTTGCCGAATTGCAGAGTGACCCCCTAACAATTCAGAACTGTCTTAATACGTGTTCCCCAGTGTTTGTATATACTGATAGCCAAGTAAGAAACATAAAAATGGCCGAATTGTAATAGAATTTGATTTGAATTGGAGAACTTGTATTTTGGGCTAACGCTCAACTGCTGCTGTCCCACCTAACATGCTAGCTAGCTAGGCAATGTTTCTGACTTGCTGTAACACAGGCTGCAGAATATGGCACTCACAAAAAGACAATGGTGATGAATTGTTGTTACATACTTGGTGCAAGTACGCGTGGCATACTGCTACAACGGCAACTGCTAAGTTAAGGTTAGTGCTATAGTTGATTTGATCTGGCTCAGTGCCAACTTGGCCTCATGTTCCCTGTGGGTATGTTTACACTGCCTAGCTTGTTTGCCAGTATTTTTCCTCTTTCCTCTTAATTGTTGCTGTGGTATCCTAATTAATTAAAATTTTACATTTAGTGTGAGGATATGTGAATATTGTCACCACGCCATAGCAGTCATTCATTTTAAGGTGTCAGCAACTGGTCCAAATATACCCTATTAATAATAAATTGGACATGTTAGACATGATCTGTTACATAATGGTCATGGTGGATGTCCATATTTAAACTGTGTGAGGCTGCTTCAGTTAGACCTCCTTGACCTGCTTGTTGCCAGGCAGGAGGCCTGTTTGTACAATGACATTGAAATAAGCATTGCGTTTATATCATTACTATTCAAATGTAGACAAATAAACATACTCATTTAAATTGGAATGTGTCAACATTAAACACGCACTTTGTGTTTTCTTGTTTTGCACTTGTCTTTCATTCGCAGATGTTGTTTCCGGTTCCCCAGCACAAGTATAAAGATCACGTTCACAGCCCTGTCCAATGACAAGAAGGAGCCAAGGAACGTGCCGGAATCACCGGTGAAGCCCGTCCAACCCCAAATTTCCCCACTGACCATCAACATTCCTGACAACATCGCCCACCTCATGAGCCCACTGCCTTCACCTACTGGCACCATCAGGTCAGAGGGGGTTTATTTGAGTTTTGTGCAATGCTGTGTGTGTGTGTGTGTGTGTGTGTGTGTGTGTGTGTGTAGTTTACAACGATAATGTTGTCTTCATTTTGTAATTGAAGTGGTTGTCTTGTCAGTGTTCCAGAAATGAGTTAAGAATAACAGATGTTTCTATTTTTTAATCAATTTCACAGTGCGGCAAACTCCTGTCCATCAAGTCCGCGGGGGGCGGGACTCTCCAGCTACAGGACAGGCCGTGTTCTGGCCTCTGACCTAATAGGAGACAACTCCCAATCAGAAAACGACAAAGAAGCCTCAGGTGAAGACAGCCCAAAGGTGAGAGCGGGGCATAGAACTGGGCAATGAAAATGTGGATGAACACTGTTGGTGTGTCTGCTTCATTTTAAAATGGATTTAGAGAGGATATGTCAAACAAGGGGCTGCATGATAAAGGCAGCAGACTTCAGAGAATCTCACTATTTGTGTCTGAGCACTGTGAACATCCCTGGTTACTCATTGAAGTCTAAAAATTGCCCAACGCTCACAACAACATAGACTTCGGAGTACAGAACCTGGCAGACCTTTGCTAAGTCTGTGTGTATTTGTGCCATGTGTGCAAAACATGAGTGTAGCTTGACTTGTGTTTCATTAACTAAACAAAATTCTTCACAATAGCACATTAATGAAACTTTGTTATTTTCTACAGGATGACTCCAAACCTCCATATTCATATGCACAACTAATAGTCCAAGCTATCACCATGGCCCCGGATAAACAGCTAACGCTGAATGGAATATACACCCACATCACCAAGAACTACCCCTACTACAGAACAGCTGATAAAGGCTGGCAGGTCAGAGTCTTCACTATTTGGTACCATTGTTTATACTTACAGCATGTCTGTGGTTGAATAGTAATGTGTACGCAGCTCAGCTACTCTGTCAGGACAGTAGGATCATTGTAATTGTAAATGTAAAAATTGTAAATTGTAAATTGTAAAAATTGTAAATGCAGGAAGTTGAGTGCTTAATGATTAATCGATTAGTCAACTGACCTAACATAAAATACAACATTGATTAACTCATAAGCAATACAATTTCTGTGCTAAAATGCTAAACGTTGGTTGGTTCAAGCTTTTCCAATATGAATATTTGCAGATTGTCCTTGTTTTTAATTTTTTTTTTTTTAACTTTTTTTTTTATCACTGTAAATTGAGTACCTTTGGGTCTTGGATGAATTTGAAGATGTCACTGTCGGCTCCAAGAAATTGAGCCGGTCATTGCTGATTTATCCATTGATATTCAGCTATGGTTTGGCGGTGAAATGTGTGGAACTGCACTGCAGACTGGAGTCTCTGCTAACAGCAACAACCAGTGCGACATCTTTCTCATGAATGGGTCCAATGTGTGACAATCTCGGAACCCATCGTCTGATGTCGATGTAGCCCCTGGGGGCAACGGCCAATGTTTGGGGGTTTCTGGTGTAGCCAGCGGATATCCGGATAACAGATATCCAGGCCAAGACTTCCCCTTCCATGTGCTGGTCATTGTTTACAGTCCGATTAGCATTCTTGGAACCCAACTCTGGACCCTAGAGCAACATGGGAAAATTCTAACACTATAGTACACAAAAGTAACATTCCCGTCATTTTAAAGAATTGTACAGTTTTTGGTAACGGTCTGTGTGCATCTTGTATTTATTGTTGTTTTAGAACTCGATCCGCCACAACCTTTCCCTGAACCGGTACTTCATCAAAGTGGCCCGCTCTCAGGAGGAGCCGGGCAAAGGCTCCTTCTGGAGGATCGACCCCGCCTCTGAGGGAAAGCTGATAGAACAAGCCTTCAGGAAGCGCAGGCCCAGGGGGGTGCCCTGCTTCAGGACCCCCATGGGACCTCTCTCATCCAGGTAAAGAACCCTTTAATCTAGACATTACTTCAGAGAGATGTTTTCAATGTGGGTACTGGTGTCTGAGTGTATTGGGCTACAATATCAACCCTATTTGTTTTCGTGTCCCAGGAGCGCTCCGGCTTCTCCCAACCACACAGGGGCACTGTCTGCCCACTCCAGTGGGGTCCAGACCCCAGACAGCCTGTCCAGAGAAGGGTCCCCAGTCCCCATGGAGCCAGAGCCAACCCCGCCGTCAGCCCCCACCCAAACCACTACAGTCCAGCCCAAACTCGCCGTCATCCAAGAGGCTCGCTTTGCACAGAACTCTCCTGGTAAAACATGACCTTCTTTACGTTTCGGTCCCTTTCACTGAGCTCATCCTTGCCAAAGGGATGACATGGAAGCTCCTGCACAAATAAAGTGACATTTTTGTAGATTCTTTGTGTTCAACTCTGAGGGTAAAAAGACAAAAAGATCTGGTGACAATGCTAATCACTGTGCTGTCATTTCTGAATATTTTTTGTGATGGTGTACAGCATTTATGTGTGCCTCTGTCCGTTTTTACAGTACTGAATGACAGCAGAGTAAAGAGTATGTAAGTAACCTATAGCCATGCTCTCTGATAGGCTCCCCCCTCAACAACCAGCCAGTACTGATCGCCGTGCAGCGCCAGATGCCTCAAACAACCATGAAGTCTGTGACCTACGCCATGGCGACACCAGCCATAGTAACAACAACAGTTAGCTCCGCCCCCGTCATGCAGACGGTGCACGTTGTCCACCAGATCCCAGCCGTCACCATGGCAACTGTTACCGGACAGCCTGCTGCTACAGTGAGCCCAGAACCTCAGGAGAACGGAGGTGGAGAGCACCAAGAGATCAAAGGTGAGACCTGATTCATGTATTAATTTATATACAGTTCTTCTGTGGACATGAATTTTGGATCTGGTGCAACTGTGCAGCCCACGTAGTCCTAAAGTGTTATGTTGTGACTGTGTGTGTGAATTGAATCTGAAATTAGTTTGTCTCCACTGTGTGTAGTCAAAGTGGAGTCGGTCCCATCCATCACGGCTTCATCTATAGGTGGAGTCAGTCGCATCATCCAGAGCTCTCAGGCGGCTCCTCAGACAACCATTACCATCGTGCAACAAGCCCCGCTCGGTCAGCACCAGCTCCCAATAAAGGCCATCACACAAAACGGGACCCATCTGGTCCCCATCGGTACTGCTGCTAGCACAGGTGAGGCGCACACACACACGCACACACACAGACACACACATACATACAGCAACTAAGACCAAAGCATGTCTCTGCATTTGCAGGTCTACTAATTTGCATAAGGAAACCAATTTTTACCAGTATTTTTAGCTGTGTTTCCATAAACTTATTGTTATGCGCATTTTGAAGCATTGCATTAGAAAAGCTGTATGGAAACGGCAAAGTTTGATAAAACTACCTCAATTGCACAGAAAAGTGGTGGTTTTTGGCAGGGGGAACCAGTTGATGCGCTAAATGGGACATGGAAACACCTTTGACGAAGAATTTCTGATGTAGCGGAGTTTTAGCCCACATGACTGATCAGCTGTTTCCGCTGAACCGTTCCGCATTAATTTGTCTTCGTCTCGGGACAGCATGAAACATGGCCGACACTAGCTGACGTGAAAGAACAATTAAAACTTGCCCAATAGGAACAGATTCCTGAGGACCTCTCTCCATGTTTCTCCCATATATGAGTTAGATGGCCAAAGCGTTTTGTTTCTGGTTTGCAACCTCTACTTCTTCTACTCTGTTTACTGGTGGATTACAGCCATACGTACAGCGTAGCCTATACCACCAACTTCTGACCAAACTAAGCTTTGCAACAAGCCAATTTATTCGCTCCAAACCAGTTGATGGAAACGCTCCTAACTCAAATTTCTTTTTTGTGACATTTCAAAAGTTGGCTTAAAATTCGCTTGACAGTTGAATGGAAACACGGCTGTTGTGGCACACATCAGACTCCATACTGTAATACAAGTGGCACACTTCAGACTCCATACAGTAGTTCTTGCCGCTGCCAAAGCAGCTGTAACTGTGATTTGTCCTGTCTTCTCTCTACCAGCCATTGCAAACCCTCTTCACCTCCTGGCGACCCACGCCTCAGCCTCGGCGTCCCTCCCTACCAAGAGGCAGAACGGAGAACTGCAAGATCAACCCGAATCAAAGAAGGTGAAAACGGAGGAGGAAGAGGAGGGTGATGCAGCCACCGCCAACAACAACGGCACCACGGGCAGAGCCGGAGAAGCAGGGGTCAGTGATCAGATCGGTGACAAGTAGCCTCCCTCCGGTCTGCATCCTGACCCCTGCTCTCCTGTAAGCATTGAGCCTCACCCGCCCATCCTACCTGGTTATCATCTACTCCAAGGTGCCAAAAAGAGAAGAGATGTGGAAACACCTGCAGGACTACAGAATGTTCAAAACCTCCTCCTCAATCCCCAGTCCTCTTCCATATATTTAAGACCACGAAATACGATGCAAAAACTAAAGACCAAATTGAAAATGGAATCAAAGAGTTGCTGATGACTGTGAATCCCCGAAGTTTGAGACCCAGACGGCAAGAAGAAGCACAGGAAGAAAAAATGACTTAAAAAATCCCGATTTTCAGATCAGAAATGACTCACTGGACAAGCGAGGAGTTCGGAAACTCCCCAAAGACGGGAAGGAGCCTCGTCCTGGTAGCATTACAGACAAGCGCTTAACTGTGTGTCGGATAGAAAAATCAACCAAGTGAAATCACCAGTAGTGTATTCCGCAAAGGGAAGTGTGTGTATGTACGTGTGGACATTCCCATCTTCGGCAGCTAGCCTCCATGTCGACCTACCTAACCCAGTCGTGAGTAGATATGCAGTATTCTGTTGTACAAGTGTATCTTTGGATCTTTTTTGAGTGTTTCTCTGTTTCCCAAGGCACAGATACTATCTAGTAATAATTAAGATAACTCAAAGCTATAAGTGGGGTCTTTAAGAACATTTAAACATGATATTTTGGGAATCCTTTTTTGTTGTTTTTGTATGTGGACTCTTTGTTCAGTGAAATGAATGTAGTCTCCTCTTTTCCTTTAAAGAAAACACTATGGAGCGGATGTTCTTTTTTTCTGCTCATTCATGCAAACAAAGTTTCTTTATCACTGTACATCTACAGATTTTTTCATATTTTACAAATATCCTATGAGATAAAAAGTATATTCCCATGCGTATTTGACCATATGCTTCATCGAGCTTGCATGTTCTAGAGACAATGTACTTGAGCAGATTATCTGAATATGGAACTGAAGAAAACTTAGACTGAATCTACGCTATATGATTCTGACCAGTGCTGCACTTAACCCTTTTAGTTGTTTTTTGTTTTCCTTTTGTATTTTCATTTGCTGTTTTGTTTTTTTGTTGTCCCGTCCCCCCCCCGTCATCATGGGCTGTGTTTGTTACCCTTTGTGTTAAGTTGGCAGTCTCTTTGCTTGATTATTTTATTCTGTTCAGGCTACTAAACAGTCTATTCAGATTGTATTCTGTTACACAAGGAAAAACAAGTGATAGGTGTTTGTTCTGCTTCAGTGGGTAAATGCTTTTCTTTTTTTTATAAATTTATTTAAAACACATAACCTCTTAGTTTGTATTTCTTTAAGTAAAGACCTTCTCTGCTGGGCAAACTCAAAATCTGTCTGTGTGAAGAATTATTTCTTTTTGTCAGAATGAGGAAAGATGATCTGGCTTATTAAAGAGTTAGCAATGGATGCCATTTAGTTTTGATAAGGAGGGCTTCTGCGTGCATTCCACATCGTTTGGTCAGGGTGTTGGAGGAAGTGTGTGTACCATGGGGGTGGAAATGTCTTCCTTTGAACAGTGTGACTCACTTATCTCCAGTATTGGAGCGGACCAGAAGAGTGCTCAATGTACGGACTGAAGGGTTCAGTAAGCTTTAAATTAACTAGTTCACACCAGACATTTTAGTTGGGAAAAGCACAGGTGTAATTGATAACATAAGGTTCTGGGTCACTGGGACACTTCCACCAGTTGAGTTACGTTCCGGTTCGCACAACCATTCGGAGCATTATCAATTATTACTATTATTATCATCAAGGGGCCAGCATGCTGCAGCTTCATATTTAACACACAGACTATAGAGAGGTGGTATTAATCTCTTGGCAAGGAAAGTATATCAATTATAAACTCCTATCTATGCACATATGATCAAAAAGAGATGGGCGGTTAGCAGCTAACTACTCTCTTTTCTTGCTCATTCACATCAAGTCACTAACTGGGGGTGACGCATGTGAGGAATCCCTGGGGACGCTGACGTGCTGACGTACTGCGGTAAGCGTATTGCGTCATTTCCGGTTGCCGGTGCTTCTGTGTTACTGGTTGTGTACTTCGCTGCTCC